>JAPWTK010000755.1:0-172713 GCA_029963805.1 Aromia moschata
TAATCGAGCGACTAATAACATATTTGAAGAAATTATTTAAAATCTCATATTTTTCATTAGAGGAACTTGTGTGCAATTTAAAGTTTTACAGTTGAGTGTTAATTACGATATATTAGAACTTTATGCTCGTGGACCTATAGAATTAGTAAAAAAAAAAAAACTGGACGTTTTCCACGAAACACCGAACTACTACACTTTTCTCGACGCGCGTTTCGCCAACCAAGTTGGCATCTTCAGGAAAAAGATTAAAACTGCCAAAATCAGTTTTAATCTTCTCCTGAAGATGCCAACTTGGTTGGGAAAGGGTGAGAAAAGTGTAGTAGTTCGGTGTTTCGTGGAAAGGTCTAGTTTTTTGTTTCTACACCGAAGGTTCCAGTTCCCACTCCAGGATATAGAATTAGTGTTCACCATAAACCAAATTTAATAAACTTGTGGGATAGTCCCTGTTAGAAATAAGGTATCAATATTATACATATACATATGTAGTAAATATTGTAGCAGATACTACATACAGGATAGGATTCAAAAGTAATGAGCCCCATTTTATTCTAACGCGAGCGTACCTCGCCGCGCGCTCCACTCGCCAGCCAGCGACGGTGATGGTGGGGGTTGGCTTCACAATGCAACGGAGCTCAGTTCTCAGTTGCCTCCGACCTTCAAAGCGGTAGGATCAGCCTTGACGGGAACCCCTGTACGGTAGTGCGTTACACGGCGGAATGGAAAGTTCGTTAGACCAACCCTCCAACCAAGTCTCCTTCCGAAACGTTTGCAATGCTTCAACAAGCGTTTTGTACTGAGTGTCATCCTGGACTTATCGGAGGCAACGGTGCAAGGCATTGTTACCGAGGACTTGCACATGCGGAAGGTCTGCGCCAAACTCGTGCCGAGAGTTTTGACTGAAGAACAAAAAACAACCCAGTGCTCCGATGTCAAGAACTGCTGCAAATGTGCGAAGACGATCCTGGCATTCTCGAAAAAGTGATAACCGGCGACGAAACTTGGACTTTTCAGTACGATCCAGAGACAAAAGGCAAAACTCTGAGTGGCACACCTCAAACTCACCCCGTCCCAAGAAAGCGCGGATGAGCAAATCGAAGATGAAGACCATGCTCATTCTTCGGAGTGAAGGGGGATGGTCCACTACGAGTTTCTCCCGCCCGGGCAGACCATTAATGCTGCTTACTACTTGGAAGTCCTGAAAAGGCTGAAAAGAAGCGTCGCGCGCAAGCGAAGGGACATCAAGCAAAACTGGAAGCTTCACCACGATAACGCGCCCAGTCACACCGCATTCATCGTGAGCTGCTACCTGGCCCGGGTGAATGTTCAGGTGGTCCCCCAACCTCCCTACAGTCCGGACGTGTCGCCTCCTGACTTCTTCTTGTTTCCGCGCTTAAAATCAGCGCTGAAAGGAAAACGCTTCGACTCGATCGAGGGCATCCAAGCAAATGTTAAGGCAGCCCTTGCAGCCATCCCGGAACAGGCCTACGTGGACGCCTTCGAGTCATGGAAAGCCGCTTACAAAAGTGTATTGATGCAGGAGGTGCCTATTTTGAGGAGTATTAGTTGTACCTACCGATTTACTCAATAAATTTATCTTTTTGAACAAAGGCTCATTACTTTTGAATCCTACCCTGTATGTAGTAAAATAGTAAGTAGAAGAAAAAAAGAGCACATTGTTTAAAAAAATACTGCATGAAGAGAAAAATTAAACAGAAAATATGAATATTAAAAAGCTAGGAAAGGTTTTTTCATTTAGTAATTTTATTTAGTTATTTCTGTAATACATAGTTTAATTCAGTATGCATGATTCGTATGTTGGTATAAGATATTTGATATTGATGAATGCATCTTCGCCGCCATATCTTTC
This sequence comes from Aromia moschata, assembly GCA_029963805.1. Taxonomy (NCBI): domain Eukaryota; kingdom Metazoa; phylum Arthropoda; class Insecta; order Coleoptera; family Cerambycidae; genus Aromia; species Aromia moschata. Next base: position 1,868 of record JAPWTK010000755.1, read on the forward strand.
CAATACTTCCAGAGTTTCATTAATGACATCTGCTAAATTTTCGCCTCTCATTTGACTGTAATCAATTCCATCTCCACAATTAACTATGACAAAAAATGTATTAACAATTAAAATTAATCAGTACACGAAACTGAGTCTTATACTCACCATTTTTCTCTTTAAACAAATTTAAAGTTGGTAGGAGCTGCCTGTAATAGGGAACAAGTGCTTCACCTACCATTTCACCACATTTTACAAGGTGTTGTAAAACTCTTAAAGTTGAACACATAATTGTTTTGTTCTTTGTTTTTAAAGCATCTGAAAATCAATTTCTTAGTATAGAATTGTTTCTATTTTATAAATTGTTGTATGTGATCTAACAGTAACAATCGGCAATGCTAAGAGATATAAAGACTTGTAAAGCTCTTGAAGTTGCATTGAAATGCAGTTTTTATTTCACATTTTGCTCTTACCTTTTATTGGTATTATTAGTTGTGGTATGCAAGGAAAAATTTTTGGTCCTCCATGTAAAAGCATATCGTAAATACCTTGTTGTGCAAACATTTTGTATGGATTTTCTATTTCACAAAGGCCTTCAAAAAACATTGGTAGGTAATAACTGAAGTCCAATTTATTTATGTCGGCCTAAAAGATTAAAATTTACCAAAAAGATTACGATTTTGAAAACAAGTTGTATTTAAGCAGGAGATTTTTGCACAAACAACAGGCAAATGTGTATAGATATTAATTATTTAAGAGTTGATAATGAATACCCTTACAAATACCAAGTTTATAATTATTTAATAAAATTTAATAAATTTATGGCGGCATAAATTGAATGAATTTTATTTATGTTAATTTTGCAATAGTCTGAAAATTATATTAAGGTGACTGACTCTAAACAGGCTTCACTAAAATAGATGAGTTAATTTATTGCAAATCAATATGACTATATTCAATATGGCTAATGCTAATAATGAAATGGGAAAGAATACTGCCTTCATTTCACTTACCTTCCAGGCCACCTTCCCTCCTTTTGATGCCAATGCAATTGGCAGATTCCCTCTTTTATAGTTCTGCTGGAATTTTGTATGTTTTGGAAGTACTTCTTTATAGGCATCGCACTTTGGTGGAGGAGTTACACACGTACCTTTTTGCATCGCTTGAATTGTAAAAGCGGGCACTAGCCGACATTCTTTCTTTTTTACTTTGCTGTTTGGTGAAGGTTTTCTTAGTGTTGATCGAAATTCCTTGCCGCTCACCATGTTACCCTATCTTAATATCCGGACAAAATATCGTAATTCATTGTAGTGGAGTTCAGATGTCAAATTTCATGCAAGTGGTTACTATGGTAATAACTCCATACTTCACTTTGCTAGATCAATTTTTAAATTAAACTATGTATGAATTCAAAATTTTGCAATTTGTCATAATTGTTTAATAATTAATAATGTGATTGATAACACATCTTTAAATAAAATGTTTTGAAAATTAATTAATTCATATGGTATATTTTGTTGCATTATGGTTAAAGACAATAATTAATTATTGTTTATTGATGTGTGGTATTCTTAAGTTTATATTATTAAGCAAATAAAAACTGATAGTTATCAAAGAAAACACAGATACTTGTGGACTGAGACAAGTATGGCGCCAAAACACCAGAACAGTTTTTTAAAAAAATAATACACAAAATATACAATGGTTTTGCAAATATTAATGTCCTCATACAAATAATTGCAACGTGAAAAAAGTACTATCAAAACATTAAAAGAATTAGTATTAGTATTAATAAAGCTCAGTTAAAAAAAAGAAAATATGAGAAAGACCTTACTAATCAGTAGCCACTAATCAGACAATAGGTACCGAACACACACCCTAGAACTTCAAACCCAAGAAGGAAGAGCGGGGTGATCGAGTTGCATTAAATATGTTAGTTAGACGAATTTTCGATAACCTACAAGCGTTTTCTCAAGAACTAAGTATGCCTCCTCAACGATTCTGTAGAAATAAATCTATTCGTTCCGAATGACATGATCTGTAACCAAAAGTTCGTTAAGGAGGCAATGGGAAGACACTCAAGAAGGTATATTCCTTTCAAGGCACGAGGACACATTCAAGAAAATGGTCTATAAAACAAAATTGAATCTATGAAGTAAAATATTTCCACAAATTCCTTATTATTTCAATTTACAAACATGTATCATTTCAATTTTTGCTTTTATCGATATCGAAGAGTTATTGATACAATTTAAAAAAATCATTTTGCCCTAATCCACTCATAGTCAAATCTAAATTTCCAAGTTTATAATTATGGAGTATATTTTTGTTAATTTGAAGTTTAAAAATTTTTTTGAATGTAGAATGTTTTAAACAGCTTTGCGTTTTTTATTCCAACTGTAACACAAATCATAATGATTCCTAGATGAAGAGTAATGTAGAATTTCTGTGATATGATTTCAATTTTTACTCTGAATTAATAAAAAGAGGAGCAAAGGGACAAAGGGGTAATAATTGATTTCTTTTTCTTCACATGTAGAATCACAAATCAATTATGTAGGGAACGAATTGCTGTGAATTTATCTTGAATAGTTTAATGTTTACTGTCAAGTCACAAAACAAATAGTAACTAGTAATTTTATGTCACTGTAAAACTTGATGGCAATTAATTTGATTAAAAAAGGCAAATCTCCGACATGATCTATTTATTATTTACACATTAATATTTGCATATGTTGGAAATCATTACATTTTAATAGTTTACGGAAATAAATATGTTTTGCTCTTGATGTTGCAATGAAATGCTATATTTTAACCAACAATCAATAAATCATCACTAGGGAAAGAGTACTCCGGTACTTCTAGATTAAGAGGAGCAGGGCCCTTCCTAATACGCCCAGATGCGTCGTAGTGTGAGCCATGGCAGGGACAGTAATATCCACCAAAATCACCAGCATTGTTAATCGGGACACAACCAAGGTGAGTGCATACACCCAAGACAACTAACCATTTGGGGTCCTTAACACGTTCGTTGTCATGTTGGGGATCTCTAAGTGATGATACGGGTACACTCTGCTCAGCTTGAATTTCAGCATCTGTTCTGTGTCTGATAAATAATGGTTTACCTGAAATTTAAAGTCAATGTCACTTACTCTCATGTCAAAAAAGATTGTAAAGGAGAAAAGCTTCTTTCTACTGCAGAAATTTATCTGAAGGTTTTATGGCATAATAAACAAAGTAAGGCAGCTGTCAAGGTTAGAAAAATATATCATCATGGATTGCAAAGCTTACACATTTGTGGTTTTCTTCTAATTCTAGATGGTATATTCTGGAACCTGCCGGTTCTAGGAGAATATAACGTGAGATATATATTTTGAATACTAATATTTTCTGTGATTAGAGATCTATCCAATGTCTATTATTCATGCTTTCAAAAGATAATTTTGTTCGTCCATCAATATGATCGTTAGATCAACTTTGTTCTCGTATATTGAAGTTGGTCTAAGTTTTTAATATTTGTATTGAAAATACTGCTGGGTGCATGTACATATATGGGAACAGTGCGATATACAACAAGCTAAAGTTCAGCACTGCTTGCCCAAAAATATTGTAAATAAACATAAGATGAGTAAATATTAACACTCATAAACACTAGGTAAACATTTCAGTAAAAAGTGGAAACCAGTCCCGCTAACAGGGTCATATTCAGAATCATCAAAGCAAATGCATCCAAGATCACACCTATTCTTAAAATATTTCTTAACAGTACTAACAATTTTTTTTAATTCTTCAAAGCCACTGACATACAACGTCATAGCCAAAATTTGATTATCCCATTAAAGGTGCTAGACATAAGTAATATGATTTATTATCATATTTTTTTCATGGCGGAATTTCAATCTGGGATATTTAGTGTGATGCACAATTTAATTCCTTACAGAAAAGGTATACTTGTTTGAAACAAAAAATGCGAAATAAACTAACGGATGGGCCATCATTTATTCAAACGTCCATTTAAGTGCCATAGTGTTTTGAAAATTTTCTGTTTATATTTGTGTTATATTCATTAAAAATTATAATATTAACGTTATTTTGTGAGTATTATAATTAGAATGAATCACTATTGTTGTGTACCTCGCTGTTCGTCCTGGATTAAGAAGGATTCCCAATTAACTTTTCATATACATATATCCTGAACAAGGAAAGCATCAAGTTTCCCTTATAAATAAATTTGGTCTAAAGGAACATATAGATAGGCGCAAGGCTTGGATATTAAAACTGAGGATAGGAAAGTCCGTTAGTAAATTTATGAAAGTCTGTTCTTTTAATTTTGCTGAGGAGGATTACTTTTATCGATGTAAGTTTTAGTAGTTTAAGGTTAATGTAAAAATATTTATAATTATTATTGTCTGTTTCAGTTAAGGATTCAAAAAAGCGGAAAATACTGAAAAAACTGCAGTACCTTCAAATTTATGAAGTCATGAATGACCTGCATTCAGAACATGTTCACCTCTTATACACACTTTGAAATAACAGTGCCGTCTAAATATTCCATATATTTGAAGATATTCAATCTAATGTCTGTCATTCTACTTAAAATTATTTTCAATTAATGTATTAAACAATTTTCTTTAAAAAAACACATGTACACCAAACCGATCCAACCTAAAAATGTATCTTTCATAGGTATATTCTATCAGTGTAAAAATAAAAAAAAAAACTACAATTATGCCAGCAACTTGTAAATAGTAAACCTTGATCACAAAAGGTGTTTTTAGGCAGTAAATAATCAAATACTACACATAAATAATAAATTAAAGCGGCAACTTGAATATAAAACACTTTAAAACCAATGTAAAAACAAACTGCTAATGGCCCAATCGTTAGTTAGCAATTTTTCCGCACTGGTGCTGGCATCTTAAATTCTGACGCCTATTAAAATGCAAAAAACTGAATTCCTAATAATTTTTACATAATCACAGTGAGTTAAAAAAATCAAGTTGGCCAGGATAAAAATACGAATTTCCATTGTAGATTATTTTAATTTAGAGAACGTGTTCTTGCCTGCAAGAAGTTACGAGAGTACTTGTACTGTCGAGGACTGCAGTACTGTTAAGAAAACTCTAGATACAAATAAAATAATACAGGTCGGTTTATTTCTTATGTATCCATTAATCATGATTAATATGTGAATAATTTTTGGTCACATATTTTTGAATCACCCCACATATTTTATTTTTATTTCCATAATTATGTTTGAACAAAAATTGTCATGAATTATTTACATATTACAAAAAGAGCTCACCTCTCCATTTGAAAGTTACAGACTTGCCAGCGGGTATATCAGAAAGTTTAATTTCTATCTTAGCCAAAGCCAATACATCAGCCGTTGCACTCATCGAAGAAACAAACTGGGTAACAACAGATTTAGTTGCGTATGCCGAAGTAACACCTAAAGCCCCAGCCATAAGATACGAAAAATTTTTTCTGCTATCCTCAGTTCCAGACGATTTAACATCGGGAGACTTCACACTGTCTCTCCGATAGTTACTCCAGTCGGGTACGGTAATATCCGTATGCGCCCACCTCACTTGAGAAGTGGCGGCGGGGCCAGACGTTATATTTACGTTGCCATTGGGAAGGGCCTTACTAAGAGCTACTGGCGAAGTCCCAGCGAAAGGAATTTGTACCACAGTTTTTGTTGGCAAAATCGCTATTTGTTTTCCTGTGTTTACCTGGTTGCTCACTACTTGGCTTACTCCTTTTAAATACGTTGAAATATTTGTTGGTTTCAACATTTTCGTAAAATTTCGTTCTTATAATAATTATACTATTATGCAACAAAGCAACGACACTGCCTTGCTACTTGCAAAGAATCAAAGACTTTGACATTTGTAGCATAGAATGAATACTACATGATTTGTAGATGAGAAAATTCGTAAACAGATTTTTCAGAAACTCTTGGTTACTAACCCGCCAATGTCTAATTTCTTTATTCATAAAGGCCGCTTTACAGTTTGCAATTTTTATTGCGCGCACGCGTACTTATGTCTGTTTGGACAATTTCTATACAAATAAACACAAATACGCGTGCGTGCAATAAAAATTGCTGCAATTTTTCTTACCAGCAATAACTATTGCGAACTGTAAAGCGGTCTTTAATGGCATTTTGAATAAATTTGAAATTTATAGAAGTTATGTAACTATTGATGAGGCTTTTTTAACCTAATAGACATTATTGCAAATTCTGGTTTAACCAGAAATGTGAAATCTGTGAAATCGAAAAACAACTAAACCGTTACAAACATCAATTTTTTTTAAACCAAGGTCATTCCCACTGTTTATAAACTAAACGTTCGGCTTATGTTGCCTGTGTGGGCAGAGCTATGACGTATTAAAAATACCTTCTCTACCTTACATATCAGTTGTCACATTTTTTAGACAGTTTGAGATTTGATAAAATAATGGCGGTACAAACTATAACATATACCGTGTGTGTAAAGCCGACATCTGCCAGTTATGAATAAGGACAAACAGAAGTGAGACAACAGATAAGAAGCAACAGCACATGCATCGAAGGTAGAGGGGGCCGTAATAAGACCGGCCCTCTCACCACCTGTGCTTGTTGTTAGAAGGAGAAGTGTAGCATTTGTCCTTTTTCACAACTGGCCGATGTCGGCTTTATACAAACTGCGCCGACCATTATAGACCATTTTCATACCATGTATGAAAAAATGCAAAAAGTAACTCAATTAGCGATATTTTAAAAACTAAGATAGGAACACCCGTATTTTTATTTCAAATGGGTGTAAAATACTTACCTGAATTTCAAATTTGCTGCATAGAATTAGTGTGCATTCTTCATTTCGCAAAATAAAACTAAAAATGCCCAGCCAGTACACTAATATTGTACAATTTCACACTAATATCCTTTTGAAATGACGAGAGCAAGCTAATTTTACATAGCAAAAATGAAAGACAGTTAGGTTATCTACTTTACAACCATTTAAAATAAAATACGATGTTCCTACTTAATTTTTAACATAAATAAAAGTTGTTTGTGGACTTTTTTCTCAAAATTAAAAAAAATGTATAAAGGCCGCTTTACAGTTCGCAATTTTCATTGCCGGCAATAAAAATTGCAGCAATTTTTATTGCTACATTGCTATTCCAACAAAGATCTTGCAAGAAAAGACAGACCAAACGGTTCAAACACAAGTCCCGCATGTTTTTAAATGTGGTTCAACACGCTGGAAGAATGACGTCACCGGTTAACAAGAAAATGGGCGCATTCAGGGACGCTCAGCGGTTGAGTAGCTAACTTAGCTACTTCCCTGAATGGACATGGCTGACACTTTTTTTATCTCAGCGGCTGACCAATTTACTAAGCCTAAAATATTATAGCTAAGATGCTGACTTGACAATGGGTGCATTCAGGGACGCTCAACCACTGACCGCTATGTGTTAGTAGTTAACCTTTTCTGACAGTCAGCGGCTTAAAACTCCCCTGAATCGTGTGTATGAGTTTCGCAAAGATCTAGAAAAACGTAATATGGTCTATGGCATAGACAACTTTCATGAATCATGGATTCATAATTCCCTGCCGTGTTATGTGCCTAAATATACTTAAAGGACAAAGGTTCGTTTTCTTTTTCCATAACTCTTGTTTAAAAACAAGCAATATTTTCTTTTCTATAACTTTTGTTTAAAAGTAGGTTGAAATTCAGTTACTCACAGCACAGATAAAACGACACAGAGAATCATGATAGAATTATTGTCCAGTCAGCATCTCAGCTATAATATTTTAGGCTTAGTAAATTGGTCAGCCGCTGAGATCAAAAAAGTGTCAGCCACGTCCATTCAGGGGAAGTACTCTATTTCCATTTTAAATTGAAAATAGGTAGAAAAAGGCAAGGTTGTCAGATATATTTTCTAAAATTGCTAAGCTCACTATACAAGTATACTTCATACTTCAGTAAACTGTTAGTTCGTGACGTTCTTAGAAAGCTAGTTTCGAGATATTTTAAAAAAATACATAGATATAAATTTATTACTTAGCATTAAAATAAAGCGTTTAAAATTACTGGAAAAAATAATTATAAATTAAAACAACTTTATGTATATTACTATACTTAAGAAAATTTTGAAGAGCTGGCAAGCCTGAGTTGCCGGCAGGCACGAATGCACCAGCAAATGCCGACCATATGTACTATAGGATTGCTTTATATGTAATACATCCAAATACTCATTCGGTCCACTGTGCCATAAAATTTTTACGACATCATTAAAATGATTTACGACTTTAGAAATTCCACGTGTTTAAGGCGCCAGTGACGTGTATTTCAGCTAGGTTTATTAACACACAATTTTTTGAGATTGTCTGGCTAAATGAGCATTATTTACAGCAAATTATATTACAAATATTAAGAGTTTTGTATGCAGGCTAATTTTAATCTCCTATATTGATTTGAATGAAACAAATTATTTCACAACTTTTTGAATTTATAAAAAAGATATATGCACGCCCATGGAATCATAAAGTTGCACCGCTCTTTTTGTTCCCCAGGCGTATTTATCATTTTCAATTAAAATTAGAAGGACTATAGCTAAGTTAGCTCTGGGTATACTTACATTGATTTTTCGTTCAGTTGGCTCATTTTTCGTTATAACAAGTGCTGTTTTATATCTCTAAATATTTCTTTTTGCAGTTAAAACACAAACAAGTTGAGGTTATAATCGCGACTTAAGAGAGGCAAAATTTCGCGACTTAAGCGAGGTAATGCACGGATTTGGCGACTTAAGAGGGGTTTGAGTGTAGAAAAGAAAATATTCCTTGTTTTTAAACAATAGTTATGGAAAAGAAAACGAACCTTTGTTCTTTAAGTGTCTTTAAGCACAGAACACGGCAGAGAATTATCAATCCATGATTCATGAAAGTTACCTATGTCATAGAACATATTACGTTTTTTAGATATTTGCGAAACTCATACAAACATTAGGCCCCCTGCACAATTAACATAAACGTAAAATTAACCGCAACCACAAAGATGGAGTATATGAAAATAATGTTCTTGTATACAACTAATTCCGTTAACATTAGCATTAAGAATGACCTTCAATCGTCAAAAACCGTAAACTTTTGGTATAGATAAAGATATAATATGTAAACTATTTTATAATGACCCATTATAAATCTTATTTTAAAATATTACTAAAAATATATTATGAATTATTATAAAAAGGTTAATTTTATATATTATATTTTATTCTTATTATAAAATTTCCATAACCACCAATAATGGTGGTATATTTTATTTTATTATAAAATTTAAAACAAAATGTGGATAAAAAACAATAATGAGAAAATTTTTAAATAAAAAAAAAAAAGTAATTCTTTTATAAGACATTATAGAAACCTTATTTTAAATTATACTAAAAATTATGTTTACTTGAATGGGTATATAAAGAAGGTTATTTATGTTATATTCTTATTCTTATTACTAAAAATTTTTAATGAACCCACCAAAAGATGAAATTATTTTATCTTTACGCTTAAAATTACGTTTTTCCAGTTATACCAACCTTGTGTCTATACTCTCGTGAAATATGGGTTGAGGGTTACCCTAAATATAGTAGTAACTAACACTAATTAATACTAAATTACTACAATATTAGTTAACAATTCGATATCCATCATTTCTTCTAATTCCAGTGTCGTTTCTGATTTTTCACACAAAATGTTTAATTTAGTGAAATTGGCTAAACTGAATCCTCTATGCGGGAGTTTTAAAATACACTGGAGTCTCAAAATTTGACCCTCCAAAATTCGTTTACCTCCACAATTTGGCGAAAAATCCCTCCGCAATTCGGCGTTTTTCTATCCCCACTATTACCACGAGCTCTTTGCTCCTGTGCGGCGCGCTATTTGAAATCCTTGAAACATTAGTTTATTGAATAGGAAGCAGAATTATATGTAAAAACGCGATATTCCTTTATATTATGGTATCCTTTATGTGTATTTATAGAACCCTTACAATTTTTGGCTCCATTACTAAAACTTTACTAAAAATTTGGTCCGCGCACTCCTACGTACATTTTTCACGCCGGCAAAACAACAAATAAGTACAGCCTCACTTGACAGTAAGCACCAATGCCATGACTTTTCAGTGGCTGTGGTGGGGTACCCCTCTTGAAGTCAAATTCTGGAGACATTCTGTTCCCGAGCTACGCCGAATTTTGGCGACTCCAGGTGGTTCTAATTTTAATTGAAAATGATAAATACGCCTGGGGAACAAAAAAAGCGGTGCAACTTTATGATTCCATGGGCGTGCATATATCTTTTATAAATTCGAAAATTGTGGAATATTTTTTTTCATTTAAATCAATATAGGAGATTAAAATTATCCTGCATATAAAACTCTTAATATTTGTAATATAATTTGCTGTAAATAATGCTCATTTAGCCAGACAATCTCAAAAAATTGTCTGTGTTAATAAACCTAGCTGAAATACACGTCACTGGCGTCTTAGACAAGTAGTTTAAGTTCCTAATTCATAAAGTCGTAAATCATTTTAACGACATCGTTAAAATTTTATGGCACAGTGGACCGAACAAATATTAGCAATATATTATATGCAAAGTGGTTTACCGACAGTGGGTTACGTTGCGCCACCAGCGGCCGGCTGGTTGGCCGGCCAACGCATTTAAAATGTTCTTGAGTATAGTAATATACATAAAGTTGTTTTAATTTATAATTATTTTTTCCAGGATTTTTAAAGCTTTATTTTAATGCTAACTAATAAATTTATATCTATGTATTTTTTTAAAAATATTTCCAAACTAGCTTTCTAAGAACGTCACGAACTAACAGTTTACTGAAGTATGAAGTATACTTGTATAGTGAGCTTAGCAATTTTAGAAAATAAATCTGACAACCTTGCTTTTTCTATCTATTTTCAATTTAGAATGGAAAGATAAATTTTAGCCGATTGTTTGGACAAACCATAAAAAACAGTTACGCTTATGGTTATGGTTGTGGTTAGCTCAGGGGGCCTTACAAACGATTCAGGGAGTGTTAAGCCGCTGACTGTCAGAAAAAGCTAACTACTAACACATAGCGGTCAGTGGCTGAGCGTCCCTGAATGCGCCCAATGCAATGTTTTGGAACGCGTTTGAACCGTATTTACAAGAAAAAACGCCTTAATTTAGAATATCTCGGAACTCGGAACCATTTACCATTTCTTTGCCGGTGTCTGCTGAATATCCAAAATTAGTTTTGAGGTTAGATACACCATGGCCCAAATTGAGGAAACAATAAGGCAATTTAAAACCTTAGGTTTAAGTGATCAAAAAGCAAAAGAAACATTAAAAAATACCGCAGTTACTAAAACGTTGCTCATCATTTTAAATGAGGTAAGTGCACTTAATCCAAATTAATGTAAAATGAAGATATTTTTCATGCCTCATTTTAGATACGAGGTGTACAGTTATCGGAAGGAACCGGAACTCTTTATATCATCTCGCCACCAAAATTAAACCCCAAATAAATCATCACCTTCCCTTAATTGTTAAATATATAGCTTCAAACAAATTAGACACAACAGTACGTGTCGATAAAGCAATTGAATACAGTTTATCCCATATTCAAGGCATAAAAACCGATGATTTTGAAAATTCTGTGGCGTAGGCATTACTGTAAGTCCAGAAGAAATAGAAAGAGTTGTTGAAAAATTAATTCTGGAGAATAAGAATGATCTGTTAGAAAAAACGTTACAGATTTAATACTGGTCCCCTTATGCAAAAAGTAAGGGGAATCGTTACCGTGGGCCGATGGAAAAGCCATTAAAAATGAAATAGATATTCAGGTAAGTATTTTGATTTACAAAATATAAATAAATGCCATACAAAATATTTATTTTCAAAATAGATTAACAACATATAATCTCTTAGGTGTTGGACTTATTGGGGCCAAAAACTGAGTCTGATCTAGCTCCAGTCGCCAAAACCAATAAGAAAGCTCCAAAACCTTTAAAAAATGAAAACAACTCGATACAGGGAGAATAAGAAAGTAGATGATGCAACAGGTAATATGATTGATTTTTTGTTTTTCATTGTCATGTTGCATGTATGCCCTAATCAAAGAGATTAGTAAATCTATGGCCTTAATAAAACCGCATATTCTGTTTTTCAGCTGTTCTCAACCAAGGTCTCTCTGTGTTAGATGTTATGCGAAAAGTCAATTTCCATATGCCTGGGGAAAATTTCAAGACAGATGGATATGTGATTACAGTTAATACCCACACATTACTTCAAGAGCATTTAAAAACTACAGGAGGAAAGGTATTAACCGTTATGTTTTAATTAAATCCAGTTACATCCTAATTTAAATAAGATCTCATGCTAATAAACAACCGATGATACAGCATTATTTGTGCATTACATAACATAGTAAAGGAAGTATGAAAAAACTAAAAACTACTTAACATCTACTCTATGTATGTAATACACTAAAACTGAATAAAAATCCTAATTTAAAGGGAGAGCTGAAAAAAACAAGCCTTTTCTAGATGTAGGTATGTAAAACAGAGTTTATGAAGTATATATTATTTTAATGGATTTCCAATGGAAAGCCAATTCAAAAAAGAAGCTTCAAATATGGTGTATTATTTCCTAATCAGAAAATTTTGATTTTGCTGTTATGACTGTTTTACACACCAATTTTTCTCATCATAAATTGTACAAGTTGACCTTCAATTTATTGGAATACTTGTAAAACAGAAATTGCGCCCAATTTATTGTCCACAATAAATTGTAGAATTTATTGTGTATGATAACTCAGGTTTTAGTCATTGAGAGTTAGCAGTGTTGAAATGGGCCAATAAATTGTTAGAAATATTACAAAGTGTAAAAAAGTGTGTAAACAGTTACTAAAATTGGACAATTTATTGAAAAATTGATTCTACAATTTATTGTGCAATAAATTGGTATGTGTAAAGTTGTCTTTAGTTTTTGCTTAAAAAATTATGCCAAATGACATGCACATGAGTAGTCACATGACTTTTTTAACTGTAAAATTTTTCTCAAAAAATTACATGGTTATTTCTTAAAAATGTTGAAAAACATCAAAGGAAAAAGTTGGTTCTTTTTGATTTTCTACCCATGTTCCAATTTTTAAGTGTCTAGTACCTAACAAATCTTTTTTCCTTTTTTTTTTTTTGTAATGGGCATTTCTATAATGATATCTTATTAATAAATTTTATTGTTTCAAACAATTATACATTGTATAACAATAGGTTCGACATAATTCTACAGAAAATTTTTAAGTGTACAAGTACAGTATAAAAAATTATATATACTACAAAAGTATACATACATACTGGCTAATGACCAATGCAGTCAACGCCAGTAAAATCTAACAAAAAAAAAAAAAAAACAAAATTAACTAAAAAAACCTTCAGAACAAGGAAAAGAAACAAAACATAATTTGCAAGTATGATAAATACATTATTCTGATTACAAGAATGAATGTACCTTCAAAATAGAGGGACAACATTTTATTGTCCAATGCACAGACTACCTTCAGACGGTGCACTCAATGTATTATTTCATACCTCTTCATTTTCTGTCTCTGTCTTCTTCATGTATAATGGGCGCAGATGGCGCCAACATACGTGTAGATACAGAAAAACTGTAATTTAGTTTAAGTATATTCCAATAGATGGCACTTGCAATAATAGTGGCCTAAAATATATATATATATGTATATATATATACAGGGTGTACCAAATTAACATGTTCAGACTTTTTTAACTACTCACGTATAACTTAAGTACATTAATCAACCAAAATAGACGTTTTGCTACAACATTTCGCCTGTTGGTTGACTCTTGTACCTTCAGTATTACTTGAACAGTTAAAGACAGCCAAAGTCTTTCAACATAAAATAAAAATAAAAAGATAAAATATGCACTGTGCTAAATATTTTTATTAGGTATATATACAAATTGTAAAATAGGAAGATGTATAAACACTGACAAATAATGCTGGAGAGTATTAAACTTATCTCTTCAGATTTAATCATTAAAAAAATATGTAAGTACAAAATTAAGCATATACTACTCCTATATTATACTTATAAAATATAAAAAAAAAAACACTAGTTAACATCTGTTCACTAAACTAAAACCCAATGTAGTATATATACAGTTCTTATTTACTTTCATATAACTAAAACGTCGTTTCACAGACCAAGCAGATCCCAGTTGGTCTAACATAGTGGTTTATATGGTGCAATATAATGTAAGTGGCTGCATATATTTGTACAAAACTATGCTCATTTTCATACTTACAATTTTATTATTCTGCTCTTACGATGTGAGATATGAACCTACATATTTTCCGTCAGACTTGTTTAGCTGGTCAAACAGTACTTTTTTTAAGATTTCTTATTGTATGTTAATTTATATAAAGGTACCAAGTCTTTTTAGTGTTTTTTTTTAATTTTACACATGCTGTAATTTTCGCTGCTTCCTATCTAATCTTTTTTTTGTTGCCCTCTGATTTAATATTACGTACTATATGAGTACAATACCAGGGCACACCTATTCCACATATACCTTCAATTATTCTTTTTTTAACAATAATATTATGTTCACTGCAAGAAAGAAAAGAAAAATCTAATAATGAATTTAGCGCGTCAACCACATTTTTTTTTATATTTTTATTTTTTGAAGTACCTGCATCTCTTTTTCTAATGCAGTAATACCAGAACCCACAACAACTGTCAATTTTTCGGACGGATAATATAATTTACTTTTATCTGAAAATTCCTTGAGAGTAATAAATTGATTGGAAGGCTGTAGATTATTGGAGCATAGATTTGTGAAGCAGACCTCACAGGTAAAATTTTTAAATAATCTTTTTACAATGTAACCACTTACATATGCGACAGACAATGCTTCAGTAGACCCGCTTTTCACCATATTGCACACTTGGGTTTCAATTTCGTGGAGCTGGAAAATGGAACGAAACTAGTTTCAGTGGTATGCTTTTCTTCTGTCACATTCAGGAAGGATCTAAAGGGTGCTCAGAAGTCTCAACTGATCCTCTTTCACAGTTCGTACCTTCTAATGCTTGATTAGTTAAGCCGCTGATTATTTGGGTTTTCAACGAACTTTCAAACTGCGATACTGTTGGATTTTCATTATGCCGACAATTAGCTCGGATTGGGCCAAATAAATTCGGACCATCGTCTTCCTTGTGGTGTTCGTTACTACAGCGAATTTGTCCAATCATTAAATTAATTGCTGCAGGCGACATGTTTTTAAAAATATTATTCATTTAAAATGATTTTTCAATATTCTGAGTCAGATATGGAACGGCCTCTTTTTTTTATATTTTCTCTGCAAGCTCCTTAACTGAGCATGTTTTTTCTTCACAACACCTATCAATGCCTTCTTTCTTGGTGATATCTCACCAGAACATATGGCATCAAAGTCTTTAATTAATTACTTTCTTACTCGACTGTGTATTGGTGTCTTGCACTTGTTCGTTGCACATCTCCACTTGTCAAAATCTGTTGTGACGTACTCGGCTGTGGATCATCAGGATTTTGCAGCTTAAAATGCAACGTTGCATTAAACTACTTTCTTATCACCAAAGACTATCCTGAACCCTTTACAAAGTGTATTATATGTACTTACACAATGTACTGATGGTAATAAGGAAACATCTTGAGCTACTGCTGGTAAAATTTCCTTATCAGGAACTGGAACCTGATCTGCAGTTTAACTAGCAGAGGATGCAGCAAAAACAATTCAAAACACAATCAACACAAAGAAAGCAAAAAGCGCAAAAATTTTAAACCACTAATAAACAAATAAACATGGAAACCACAATATTATTCATAAATTGTGGCACATTCACATAACTTGCCTCATGTTTATCACCGACATTCTTTACTATGACATATCATTCAATATCATTGAATGCGTTAGACAACGTTAGTCTATGATTATTGCTTTTTTTAAAATCGAAACGCATGCGTTCATTTCCGTGAACAACACTTGACAGTAAATATTTGTTGCGTCCTCTATACAAAAATAATGGAAGTTAGGGATTATATGATGTAGATTACTACGCTACAATATTTCTTTAAGGCGCCAGCAGCGTCCCCTACGTCCATTATTCGTGATGCAAGAAAAAGATATTGTTATCTGTTAACTCTTATGTAAGAGAGAGTTCGAATGAACGGCATACTTTGCCCTATAAAGTAAACAGTCTGAAGGTAGTCTGTGGTCCAATGTATCAACGAAATAATTCAGGTCAGGCAGTGTAAAGAAAATGGATGTTCTAAAACCAGCATAGTGACATTCAAATAAAATAAACTGCTCGTCAAAATTAAGGGAACACTTTAGATTAGCGCCATTTATGCTCTATTCAAGTTAGAGACTTGCGGTTTTTAATTTTCAGTAGCGTATAGGATTGGTTTTAATGCTCTAAAGTCGCTAGGCTGTAACTTAAACAGTTCGCCGTTATACTTTAATTATCATAGAGTTGTATAGTGCCTTGCCCTGCATTGCCGGACACATTTCCGGACCCTAGTAATTATACCTTATTAAAATTATAAAAGGTTTTATTGTTCAGGTTTAGGTGCAGTAAAACGTGAATTTAAGATTATTCTCCTTGGTACAGTTTTGTAATTTGTTTGATGTATCTAGCTAGCTACTCATAAAAAAAAATAGGGTCAAATGTTTAGTTATTTAAATGTTTAGTTAAACTTTGTATCAAGTTTTGACAGAGTTTTTGCTGGTGTTTTTTATATTGCTAAAAGAAGGGTATTTAAAACAACATTTGGGTACTATACATTGAAAAGATAGGTTTGGTATAAAGGAATTATTCTGTACTTACTCATTTGGTAAAATTGGATATACCTAGAAATGCATAGTATAAAAAAAAAAGAAAAAGAAACGACTTTTTCCTTTTTGATAGTTAAAATAAGTCGCGTGACTACCTACTCACAGGCATGTCATTTGGCATTATTTTTTAAGCAAAATCTAATAGCAAAATCAAAATTTATCTGAACCGATTAGAAACAAATTTTCCCATATAATGTGAAGTTTATGTATAACACTGTATACTAGATCTCGCAAAATTTC
Source organism: Aromia moschata (assembly GCA_029963805.1). Taxonomy (NCBI): domain Eukaryota; kingdom Metazoa; phylum Arthropoda; class Insecta; order Coleoptera; family Cerambycidae; genus Aromia; species Aromia moschata. The sequence goes on from JAPWTK010000755.1 coordinate 19,004, forward strand.
ATAGAGACAACTGAAATGACAGAATCTACAAGCCCAGGCTCATAATAGTTCGGCCGCCTAACATTTTCAGCTAGACATTATCAAATTATGAAATCTGTATTACGAGGCGCATTCATAAAGTAAGGGCCGTTTGGTCACAGAAAAAAATGTACTCATAAAAAACAAATGTTATTGTCATATTTAGTTAGGTACAATCTTACTTTACTTCTCTACATAATCGCCGTCCACTTCTAAGCATTTTTCGTACCGCTGCACCAGCTTCTTTAACCCCTCTGCATAGAAGCTTGCCGCCTGAGAGTTGAACCAGTTGACAACGGCGTTTTTGAGTCCCTCTTCGGTTTCAAAACGTTGTCCACCGAGCCACTGTTTAAAATGCAAGAAGAGGAAGTAGTCGCTAGGTGCAAGGTCGGGACTGTACGGTGGGTGGTCAAAAAGTTCCCAACGAAAATCTTGAATTTTTCTCATTGGTTTTGGCAGCAGTGTGAGGACGCGCGTTATCGTGGAGGAGGATTATGCCAGATGACAGTTTCCCGCGGCGTTTGTCTTGGATCGCACGTCTCAATTTTTAAGCGTTTCGCAGTACACGTCAGCTGTAATTGTTGTCCCACGTTCCATGAAATCAACCAAATCAATCAACGATTTTCGCGGCCATTGTTCTTTGCATTCACGGACAACAATATGACTTCAGAATCAAAACAAATGACGCTGTAGCTTCGCAATGAGTCAGTAGATGGCGCTGCAGTAGTAAAACTGTGCTTCGAAGCGCCAATATTTATATATAAGCAAACGGCCCTTAGTTTATGAACGCGCCTCGTAATTGCGAAAAAATTCTATAGAAATGCTTTATTAAAGCTTTTAATTTGAGTGAGAAAAAATATTCCACATGCCGAAATATCCTTTGAATGTGCATCAATGATAGACAAGCACAAATCCTTACTAAGAGATTTACCACAAGGTATTTTGCTTGCAAACTGAAAAATAACATGGGATATTTGTTTATTTATTCAGTATATGTTTCATTTTAACTGGACACATCAGTTTCATGGCAATTATTACTTTAGTGCTGAATTATTACAACTCCTCACAACTGTATTGCATTTTTTTATTATATATTTATTTTTCAATACAATATGTATACTGAAGAGAGTTTTCAGTTTCTCTAAGATGAAAGTATATTTTAATAGTACTAGTAATAAAGTAGTAGTAATAAAGTTAAGACGGTTTTATCGATATTTTTCGTAATTGTTCGAGACTCCATAATTTGATAAGATGTAGTTGAAAATGTTTGGTGGCCAAACCATTATGAGCCTGGGCTTGTATAAATTCTATTTCTGGATTAAATAACCTTATTATTATACAAAATGTCCCAAAATTAATGTGTAACAATTTGGCAGCATTTTTTTTAAATAGAAAGATTTCTTATAAACATGGGTCCGATATGCTCCCATTTCAAGAAAAGAAATTTAATTTAGGGATTTATAACTTCCTCAGGGAACATTTTAAGACCCACATTTGTAAATATATGTTTATTTGTTTCGACAAAATTTACTGTTTTCTTTATTGTACATAGGGTTGACAGCTCCAAAACAGAAGAAGCCAAACTTTAAACAGTTTTTATATAGCCAGACTGCCTTTTTCACTTAGAAAATAGTATATTTTTATGACTTTTATGGCAAATCTATATGTATTGACTCATATACTTGCATATAAGAAAATTATATATGATATAACATCAATTTATTATCTAATATGAATCAATAACAGACACCTAACAAAACTGGACAAGCTAGACATTCTAGCTAGTTAATTTTTAGCTGGACAAAGCAGCTAAAAACCAAATTTCTGGCAACCCTAATTGTACGCTAATTAGAGGATATACTTCTCTAACCCTACATATCATTTAGGTAAGAACAAGATTTCGCCAGAACCTAACGGAATTCTACATATTGGACATGCAAAAGCAATTAACATCAATTTTGGTTATGCTGCTGCTCATGAGGGGGTATGTTTTCTCAGATATGATGATACCAACCCTGAAAAGGAAGAAGAAAAAATTTTTTATAGGCATTAAGGATATGGTGAATTGGCTAGGTAATTATATCAGTAATATGTTTGTAACTGTTCAGGTTAATAAAAATGTCCTTAAGAGTATCCTGAAGGTATATCATTGTTTGTTAAGTTAGTTATTACTTGGTTATTGTAGCAAGTGATTTACCAGAAGCATGATTTTAATTCAGTTAGAGTGGGTTTATTAAAAGTTATCTCACTGTTGTGAATTAAATTCTAATGCTTGCTAAAAGTACTTAATAATAGAATTGATTCAAAATACGCAAGAAATTTTGAAGGATATGATAGTAATTGCTATTCTAGCATTTTTCTGAATAGTACTAGTTATTATTAACACAATGCAGTATCAACAACACAGGCAAGAAGTATTTTATAGAAGTTACTAATAAAAAATTATGTGATGCAATCAAAAAATTATGTCACCTTTCATTTTCTAGGATATACACCCTATAAAATCACTCACTCATCAGATTACTTCGATCAGTTGTATGAATGGGCTGTAGAATTAATAAAAAAGGGTTTAGCCTACGTCTGTCATCAGACTGCAGAAGAGATGAAAGGTTTTAACCCACAGCCGTCACCATGGCGTGATCGTCCCGTAGAAGAAAATTTACAGCTGTTTCAGGTGTGTTAAGGCCACTGAGATTTAGAATAAACTAGAGGGAATTCATCCCATTTGCCTTATGGGTGAAAAATGGTATAAACAAAGTGACACTAATATGGCGGCTTTGCCAGAAACAAACTTGAAATTGGTCCTGAAACATTTCATTCCACAGGCCATAGCCTCAAGAGTGCTTATATGTTCAATAATTGTATAATACCTAATAATAAACAATGGTTTTATGATACTAAATAAAAGTAAAATTGTCAAATGTCGAATTACCTGTGAAGTGTCGCCCCCGGGATATTTTCCTTGTAGCTCAGCTATTGCGCCCTACACTATACACTTAGTTTTACTATACAGTTTGTGTAAAGCCCACATCGGCCGGTTGTGAAAAAGGACAAATGTTACACTTCTCGTTCTAACAACAAGCACAGGTGGTGAGAGGGCCGGTTTTATTCCCTCACTACCTTAGATGCGTGTGCGGTTGCTTCTTATCTGTCGTCGCACTTCTGTTTGTCCTTTTTCATAACTAGCCGATGTCGGCTTTACACACACGGTATAATGTTTAGCCTTAAAAAAATGTAACCATTACAATCAAACACTAATTTTAAAATATGAAACCAAACATAAATCAAAAGAACACTGCTTTGATTACTTGATTACGCCAATATGGATGACACTAGGTGTGCCACTGCAACAATATGCACATTCCCTCTAGTCCGTTCTAAATGGGTGATTAATGCTTAGATTTAGAAAATTGGAATTGAATTTTCTCTGTAACATTTGGTAATAAATTTGGTAGTGATAATTGTCCTTAAAATTATAATAATGAAAAATATTCATTAAAGGTCACCAATTTTGATTATCGCAAATTTGTCATTCAGGAAAATTTATTTTTTTTTTTGGAAAATTTTTATTAAAGATAAATTTAGCCAACTTCCAAATTCTCTTTAGGATATGAAGAATGGAAAAATCGATGAAGGTGCTGCAACATTAAGAATGAAGATTACCCTGGAGGAAGGGAAATTGGATCCAGTAGCTTACAGGGTGCGATTTACTCCCCACCATCGTACTGGAGAAAAGTGGTGTATCTATCCTACATACGACTATACTCACTGTTTATGTGATAGTATTGAAAACATTACACATTAGCTGTGTACAAAGGAATTTCAGTCACGGTAAATCTTAATTTCTGTACTTTACAGCTAATCATTAAATTTTTACGTACTTATAGGAGATCAAGTTATTACTGGCTGTGTAATTCTTTAAATATTTACTGCCCCGTGCAGTGGGAATATGGGAGATTAAATGTGAATTATACTGTTGTGTCCAAAAGAAAGATCGCAAAATTAATTGAAGAAGGAATTGTTAAGGGTAAGCATTATAAATATAGAAAAATCAAATGTTCATTCCGTAAGGAAGATTTTCTCATTGCACATTCTAATCAAAATAACGTAATTGTAGCTTTTGCTCCATTTTTTTTTTACTCACAAAATAACTTACACAGCGTTATATTTTTTTGTACATACGCTCTTTACATGTAGATGCTAAAGATAAGACTCCCAACAATCAGAAAACAATTACAAAAGTAAAAAGTGTTGTGCTGTTAAGAAAAAGTAGGGTTTAATGCAGGCCTCTCCACCTCCGGTGCTATTGCCGCTCCGGCCAAGCACCGGCAATTAAATGCAAGAATATGATGTTGTCTGTCTCCGTCGCGCAAAGGCGCCTCTGCTGCGTACAGAGTGAGAAGGCAGTGGACAGGCACCGGTGGGCAGGCACCGAGTGCTCATGTTGGAGAGGCCTGATTTAATGGATGCCACGTTAGGGAATTGAATCATTCATTGCCTAACATAAGCTAGTTGCTTATGGTTTTATTTGGATTGGATTGAAAATAATGCGATATTATACATAAAATATTTTATGCGACCCTTCAGTGATGAATCACTTTTTTTTGGTATATATACTATATAGACATCCAAAAAAAACGTCATCAACTCTGGCTATGAACGAGAGAGATGGAAATAGCGGTCATGTCTAAGCGTTTCGGTTATGTCAAACTTTTGACAAGTGACTGTCACAATTTGTAAAATAAACAATGGCTGTCATATGATGTGGCAGTCTTGACAAGTAAATAAGGTTATAAATTCGATTAAGAATAGAAATACGTTTTTTTTCTCGGCCAACTTTGATGACGTTTTTTTGGATGTCTCCATATATGTATCTGTTACAAATATCTATAACACAATACCTACAAACTGCATCCCTTGATGTTAACAAATATGTAAAGAGTGAGTATGTGTGATTATGGTTAACGATAATCTTATTGGATAGTGGCTTCTGTGACTTAATGTCTTAAAACTTATGTCACACGTTCATACTTGCTGTCAGTGTAAAGTGGGTGTGGCGTTCGGCCACACCCACTTCCCCAAAAGTGGCGGTCCACTCACTTTTACAATTTGTAAACATCTTTCAAAAGCTATCGGTATATTGAAGAAAATTTTCAGTGTTCACAAGTTGACAGTCTATATTTTAATAAAATTGAGTCACTTTTATAGATTTTCTCATAATTGTTACAGATATCATTATTTGATGAAATCTAGTTGAAAATATCAGATGGTCGAATTATTATGGGCCTAGGCTCGTAAACACCTAAGTTGTAACTAATTTATATTCTATGCAGTAATATGTAGAGCACAGTATAAGGGAACAGAAATTGACAGGTACTATAATTTTTCACAAAAAAAAAAGACCTGTAAAGCTATTAAATGTTGTCATTCCACACTTAAACTGGTGCAACGTTAGAAACACCACCTAAAAAAAGTAACTAGGAAATTAAAGTCAAATGCCAAAAAAGTCTTATTTGTAATTAACAAAATATTTGTTTGTCACTTTTATTACTATTAATTTCATTACTACATAATACAAGTACTTATACATACTATAAAATTTATTGAATATACCTCCTTACTTTTTTATTATTTCATATTATTTTTGTGTTATTATGTAGACTGGGACGATCCTAGATTGTTCACCTTAACTGCTTTGAGAAGACGTGGGTTTCCTCCAGAAGCCATAAATAATTTTTGTGCTCAGCTTGGAGTAACAGGAGCTCAGTCCACTGTTGATCCTTCTATGTTAGAGGCTTTTGTTAGGGATTATTTAAATACTACTGCACCAAGGTAATGTTTTATAAATACAGTGAGTCACAGAATTATTTCAAATATTAAACATAACATGAAAAATCCTAAGAGAAAATAGGAAGAACTAAGATTTTTTTAGGGTAGTGTTAAGTCTTAAGCAATGAAACATACAAATTTGAAAGTGGCTGAACAAAGATGAGAGAAATAAAAATATTTAACCGAAAGAAATACAAAAATTGGTCACAATATTATTTGTACCCTACATATTTATTAATAGAAATAAAATTTAAATACAATTTAATAGTTTGAAAGTCCACCGTGTGCAACAATTATGGCATGGGGTGATGACGTGGAATGTATCATTCCTAATCTCCAAAATGTTTGCCATTACTATGTGTTTTCTTGAAATATAAAATTTGTGTGGGTGTGATTCCATTTCAGACCACAAAATGTTCAGTTAGGTTAACGTGGGAGCTGAGGTGCCATATGGAGCACCTGTGAACTGTTATACAACAGCCAATGGTCAATAATTGGCTTGATAGAATGCCAACCGTAATCAAAACCTAGATATTTTCTATGATTAGAATTTTTCATGTTGATTTTGATCTTTGGAAGGGTACGAATAATTTTGTGACTCACCGTATATTTTTTGCTTCCATTATACGTATTTGCAGCTATTTAGTTAGGGAACATGTGATGGTTTTTATTTGCTTATATTCTTTTCCATTAGTATCTAAGGAAGTAAATATTCAAAATGAAATGATATTGATGTTAATGCTGACATTTTGCTTCTAAATTAAGTGATTATTAGTATATTAATCTTTGGTTCTAATAGAATTGTGACACTAGCAAAGTGTCATATTGTTATTACTTATATTATTGTAAGTCCACTTAAGCCGATGCTTTTGTGCCCACACACACTGTTCATTCAATTAGTCCTGTTTCATTAAGTAATTTAAGAACAATTTCCAATGCAGCGTCTGTTACCTCTTTTGGTTCTATTATTGCAGCCCCAAAGATCAAATGCCTAACAAGTAGCAGAGCTGGACATTCGCATCATGTGGAAGGGAGTTTCTTCCTCCTCTCCTGACTTCCTATGATTGGGATCATCTTTTACCCCAATTGTGGTGAGATGTCGCATGAGTGGACAATGGCCTGTGACTAGTCCCATTGTTCATCTCAGCTGGTTTATATATGGTTTAATTAAATAGTTTGTTTTATTCCCCGAATGGTTCGTCAATGAACATCCATAATATCCTCAAACCAGGAACCTCCACCTAGTGAGAGATAAGTTTTTTTTTCTGGAAACCACAGATTCCAACCCTCTCAGTACTTCTACCCTTTGACCGATTTCAGAGTTATGCGGTTGTCTTCGGCTAGTTCTATTAACGAATTCATACACTCTTTGTGAGAGTGTAATTCTACTACTTCTAGGGTTTTCATTGCTGCTTGCCTATCAATGATGATCTTGATTCTCTTATTTCTATAAGACCTCCTGATCATTTCCTGGGTACAGGTGGATATTGCCGTTATTTTTGCCTAAAATATGGTTGCTGAGTTCCCCATTTTTCTGATATGGTTGATTTCGCACCCTGAGTCTACTGGTTCCACCCACTCCAGCGCCTTGTTTCACACCATTCCGTGTACCAGATGGTTCGTTCTGCTGGGCTGGCATGTTGTTTTCCTATCCCTTACTCTGTATAGTCACTGTCTCAGTATGGAATCCCCTCTTTGTAGTGGTTACCCCATATCAGGCTAACACAATAGGTAGGGATGGAAGATACAGCATTGCTTCCTAGCCGCAGTAGACATTGTTTGCATGCTGTTATTCCTTTACTTGTTATGGCCCCTTTTTTTCTAGTTTTATGCCACCAGATCATGAAACAATAGGTTACCATGGAAATTATTATTTTGGAGTATATCCAAAATGTAATTGCTAGTCTATGTGTTTCCAAGCCCATAGAGCATAGCCTTGTTGGTAGTCCTTTCCAAGTGAGCCCCAAAGTTTAGCCTAGTCTCTAAGACCAGTTGTAAGTAGTTAACCTCATTGCTTAGTTGGTGTTTACTTCCCCACAAATGAAGTCTCTTCAGATCCTGAAGGTTCCTTCTTTTTGTCAAGTTAACCGCTGTTGTTTTGGTGCAATTGACACTTGGCCCCTTTTTTGTACACCATCTTTCTACTATTTTTCAGGGTCTGTTGCATGAGGTCAGATATCACTCCTACAAACCTCCCACTTCCTACAAATCTTCCTAACTGAAAATGTTAACGATTGTATGTGCTGTTGTTGACAGTCATCAGGAATAAATTTACTTTTTTTTGCTATAGACATTCCACATACTCTCTTTGCTTTCTGTAATAGGGGAGGTGCCACTCTTAATAAGATGGATTTTATTCTGACATAATTTCATATCTAAGTTTGCTGCAATCATGTGTGTTACTTCATTTAAAAACACCCCGTAAAACCTCTAATACGAGTATTTTATATGCAAGTACTTCAGAATAATACCAAAATTAAATGTTTTCCAATAAGATTATGTACTATCTAAATTAATTAATTCAACATTGTATTGCAATTTTTTTAGGCGTATGGCAGTTTTAGAACCCTTGAAAATAATAATTGAGAATTATCCACGAGAATCCTGTAAAGGTTCTAGTACCAAATTTTCCTAACAAACCCGAAATTGGAAATCATGAGGTTGTGTTTGATAAAGTAATTTACATTGAAAAAAATGATTTTATGGAGGTATATCTATAAAGATTTTAAATTTACCTGGAACTGTCATGAACATTATTTTTAGGTTGGTGACAAAGGCTATCGGCGTCTAACAAAAAATCAGTCCGTTGGGCTACGTCATGCTGGATATGTATTAGAAGTTAGTGATATCAAGAAAAACACTTCAAGTGAAGTAGTGGAAATTGTCTGCAAGTGCTTTGATGTCAATAAGGTTACAACTAAACCTAAAGCCTTCATTCACTGGGTGAGCGATCCCAGGGAAATTGAAGTTCGCATTTATAAATCCTTGTAAGTTAGTTAAAGTACATGAATTTATTTTTTCAAAATTTTGAAGCACAATACATAGTATGTTATATTTTATTTCATTTCATAGAGAGTCGTTCGTATTTAGATACAAAAAAATTTAATAGCCCACTATATGCACAAAAATTATTCAAAAATGATATATAAACTAAGTGTCCAAAATATCCTTCAAAGGAGCTATACCCCCTTAAAGGTTGGGCACAAAAATAAGTTTTTAATTAATAACCTTAAAACAGCAAAAGATATCAAAGCCAAACTCTATAACCTTATATGATTTTAGTGTCGAATCTCACTGAATGATGTTTTTTTTTTTTTATTTACTGTTGTTCATTTTTAATAATAATTTTATTAACAATTGGGTTTTTTAAACAAAAACTGTTTGATCATCATCAAACATTTTTTGATGATGAAAATGTTTGATCATGTTTATCAGTGAGATCCACCAAATTTGAGTCTCACCCTTAAGAGGGCATAACTCCCTTAGGATGCATTTTTGACACATAGTTTGTATGTCATTTTTTCCATTTTTTTGTGTGTAGAACACTCTGTTAACCAGTATTTAAAAGGTATACTTCTATTTAACCAATATATTATTGGTGCCTTTAAAGCCTATAAAATTTCTTCCAGCTATTAATTAGATCTATATGGTATAATTCCATCTATGTAGTATAATTACCATTTCAAATCTTTCCTGTGTAAAATGTAAGTATAGATAATGTGATTTTAGATTCAAACATAAAAATCCTGAGGATCCTAATGAAGTTCCTGGAGGTTTCTTAACAGATTGTAATGTGGATTCCTTAACGGTTTTAAGAAGCATAGTTGATAAATCTCTGAAAGATGTGGTTGTTTTTGACAAGTTTCAGTTTGAGAGACTTGGGTTTTTTTCAGTTGATCGATACTACAAAGGATAAGGTATTTAATATCAATATAATTTATTTTTTATTTCAAATATCAATTGTAAATAGTAAATTTCAGTTTAAGTACTAGTAAAACTAGGATATTCATAATGGATTTGTGTTTGCAGCACTTTCTGATGGTTTGCAAACTATCAGAAATAGTCGCCTAGTAAAATATTATGTCTAAACTCAATACGGCTTGTTGATACTGGACTGATTCTGATAGTTTGCAAATCATCAGAAAGTGCTGCAAAACAAACCTAATACAACTATCATAACAAAATTAAATTACATTTCTTAACAGGGTGGTCATAGTATTTGAAGTTTTGATATGGTATACTCCAGTTTCACCACTTTTACTATGTCTTAATCTATGTATTTACATTTTGTGTAATATCGGCTTCATACTATCATAGTTTATATCAATTTCTACATGAATTTCTATATATTCAGGGTTAAAGTAGATAATATACCAATAAAATATCTGGACTGGCATGTGTCATAATTAATTTTATTATTTTGCCAGACCTATTAGAAGATCCAGCAACATTGAAATATTAGTTATGGATGAATTCCAATAAATGTTTAAAAAGTGGTTGTGATAGTAGGTTTCTTGTAGCGGTCGATGTGGTTTGACTATGCATTTAGAATCAATTCTACTAAACTGCAAGCATTTAAAACCGCAGACATCATAAAAAGAGTTTGTCCACTAATTTAAAACAAACCCATCAGGAATTATTAAAAATACACATGAATCACTTTGAAATTTACGTTTGAAAAAATACAAATGTGAACAAAAAATGCCTGCAAATGGTACGAAAAACTACTCTAATTACAGGTTAAAATCTGTGTTGCTCCTTACTTTGCAATATAACTTAATATAGAGACATAAAAAAAACGTCATAACTCTGGCTATGAGCGAGAGACATGGAAATAGCGGTCATGTCTAAGCTTTTCGGTTATGTCATACTTTTGACAAGTGACTGTCACAATTTGTAAAATAAACAATGGCTGTCATATGATGTGCCAGTCTTGACAAGTAAATAAAGTTATAAATTCGATTAAGAATAGAAATACGTCTTTTTTTTTCTCGGCCAACTTGTCTCTATATAACCATTAAATTGACTTTTAAATATTAAGTATATCATTTTAAGAAAATATTTGGGGTTGCTTCTCAAGGGTTGTAAGACGCAACACAGATTTTTAAGTGTAGTTTTTCCTGCCTGTTTTGTTTGTTCACGTTCTAATGGAGATATCAGCTGTTAACATCATTCTGAGATGCCCAATATATACATGTAAAAATTTGTAAATTGTGATCGTGTAAACGTTACTACAAATCATTTTCTAACCAATTACAATTGTTTCAGATTATTTTCAACCAAACTGTAGGCCTTAAAGAAGACATTGGAAAGTAAACTATTGGTTATGTTGTTTTCTTTGAGATTATGATATTGTAATATCGTAAATAAATTTTTTATTGATTTTCTCAAATTTTATCATTTAAGAATGATTTTATTATCATGTAAAAAAGTCTAGGATGTTACACAGAAAATCAGAATTTACTTTTCACTTTTGGCATGTGAAAGAAGGTAATAATTTATTAAACAACATAATTATAAAGCAGGTAAAGCCTCATTAGTAATCACGTCTGATATTTGATTAGATTCATATTAGATTTGATTGAGTTATTGACTAGATTCATGCATTACATCTATTTATTACTCTACATTAATTTTAGTCATCTGATGATATTAACTCTAATGGGCGACAGTATTACTTAATGGAGATGACTCCAAATTTTAACTCTTAATTACTGACTTCACCACACTCCAAAGCACTCAGTCACTTCTCCTACATTGCATTCAACCCTGAGTCACAATCAGACGAAAAGGAGACTACTGGTCTAAGCAGTTTAGTTAATTGTTTATTCCCCACTCATGGCATCGCACTCTATACTTACTGAGTCCATGGTTCCAAATGGTAAAATTTACAGCATGTGAGACAATACATTTTTTATACATGTAGTTTAAATGGGATTTTTTCGCGTTTGGAGAACAGTATTTTTTAACAATTTTTTTAGTAGTGATATTGAATAGGCTGAACAGAAACATGCTGAAACTAGGATGTTTCATTACTTTGAAATAACTGTTATTTGAGATGTAATTTTTTTGAACTTTGGTATTGCAGGTGTGAATTGAATTTTACACCCGAAATATTAAGAGACATGTTCATTAAATGAGATAGATGCAGATGTTACTGCGACATCACACTATTCAGAGCGAACTGCCCACACTCCAGTTCTTGGCTTTAGCAGTGCGAGGGCTCGGTTCTCACTAAAATAGGGGAGGGTACAAAATCGACAACAAATGCGAATCGCCCCACCACACAATAACTAATCCATCCACTGAGTGGGACGTATCCGATAGGTGTGGCAATTACATCTGTCATTCTGTTGTATTACATAGTCTTATATAGAACTTATATTACATGACATATGCTGTGTTTCTTTTACCTGAAATATCAGTTTATTTCATTTCAGTTTCAAACTGGGTGTTTTATTATGCCATCTCATTTTGAGGATATCCGGAATTTAAAATTAGAAATACCATGATCAGTTTCTCATTTCATTTAAGACTGTGATCTGTCTGTGATAAAAGTGAGGTTACAGTTGTTAGGTTTCTAAAAAAGTTAATCAAAACGTCGTTTCCGGGTTTTCCAAATATCTGAGAGTCCATAGCAGTATAATCCATAATGGATGTCTACAAGTTTTTCAGTGTTAGCTGTCGCATGTACGATTTTTCAGAACAAAGATAATTCTCTAGTCATTAGTTTTATGTGAAAATATACCATATATCTTCACAATGATTGGCTTTGCACAGTTTTCTCTTCTAATTTGTAATTTTCTGTATAATCTATAACTAAAATAAAAAAATCATCTTAACCGTTTTTAGGTGTATCTAGAGTTGCCCCCTCCATGAAAATGACCCGGAGACTCCGTGTTTCCACAAAGTATCTCCGGGCTCCGGGTTTCTTACGTTATTCTCCGGGTCAGCTCTGAAATTGAAATTTGTATTTATAAAGTTCTATAATTGTGAATCATATACAATAGTTCTTCAGAAACCAGAATTCAAACAATATTTGTGTGGAAAATTGAACTTTGTCACGCATGACTGGGTATACTTACGTTGATTTTTTCGTTCAGCTGGCTCATTTTTCATTATAACAAGTGCTATGGTACATCTCTAAATATTTCTTTTTGCAACTAAAAACAGGAAAAAGTTGAGGTTATGATTGCTTTTAAACGTGACTTAGGAGAGTATAAATTTCGTGACTTAAGCGAGAAGATAATGCACGGATTTGGTGACTTAAGAGGAAGTCGAGTGTAGTGCAATCTAGAGATTTTTAATTTACCTAATCTTCTAAAATCGCCTTCTTCAAATATTGTGCGCTGCTTAATCCCTCCCCCCTTTCCCGCGGACACCAATCTCCGGGTCAGCGCTCTCTCAGAGTGCTCTCTCACGGGGGTGAAACTAGCATTCGCGACCTCGCAACACGCTATCAGTGCGATGATGCCAGATGCCCCTTAAGTCGTAATCATTTCAGCAACACTCTGACGCGATATTTCGCTATGTTAGATATATCCCCTTACATGCATTAAATAAAGTAAAGTAAGTCAAACTAGACATTTTGAATAGTAATAATTACAATAATAATAATTTTCAGAGATTAAATAATTGACTTTGAAGTTGGCATATTTTTTATAATTCCCCAAATCTGGAGAAAAATTATAAATAACGAAATGGCCGCGTGGTATCGGTGGCGGCAATCCCATAGGTCTATTTGCCTAGGCGATCCATATCCAATAGAAACGCGGCATTTTAATTTAAAACTTGATTGTTGCTGTTTTTAGGAAGCGTCACTAATGGAAAATTTTGATTCGCATCAAATTATTTTGTGCATTATTTTTGTGATAAAACTATTATTTCTTTTCTGATTGGCATTTAAGGATATAATATAAATTATTCTACTTATTGGTAAGTATATACTATACTTAAATTACTTATCTAACCTATAAATGATTAGTATATTACAAGAACATAATAAGATGTGCATGAAAAGAATAAAAAGATATGTGTAATTTAATTAATTGTTAGGTTTAGCAAAGTTCTTTCTAGTTTACTGTTAATATGAAATAGTCTTGTAAATGAACTTGTGTACATTTTAAAAAATAGAAGTTTCTCAGCGTTTGAACTTTAAAATGGTAATGAAATATTATGTGTTTTTAGAGCGTTCTTCACTGTATAGAGCCATGCAACAACAAGCGTTCTACTTCATCAGTAGGAAGCATGTTCACGACGTCCAGCAGGTATGTCCAAGTTAAATACAACCTAATCTCGATGTGAAATTTTCTTATTTTAATCTCCTTTGACTTTTTTGTTTTCAAATAATTTTTTGTTTACTATGTCGATATGCTGTGATAATGTATTGTTTTAAATGTTTATAATTGTAGAAATAAATAATTTCAAACAAATTGTTTTTATTTATTCCACCTTGAATGATAAAGTCATAAAGTGGGGTATGGTTCAATCAATTCACAAATCAATTTTTTATGCAGCAACAACGAGTTTGCTGTATGAAAAATTGAATTGTAAAATGAAGTTGGCGATGCCAATGCACGGCTACGCATTCCGATTTACCGTCACGCATGCGCATTATGAAAAACTAGCCACCGGTACATATGGTGGCCCCGATGCGTGTTTCCCTCCTTATCTATGGAGATTGCCCTTCTTCTATTTCGCGACTTAAGCGAGGTAATGATGCACGGATTTGGCGACTTAAGAGGGTTCGAGTGTATAAACATTCGGTTACATAATAATCGCCATGAAAATAAAATATCAGTAGAATTTTGTCGTCGCGTCAGATCAGTTGTAGATTTCGACTGTGATTTCAAATCGTTTCCATGCGAGTTCTATTCAGATTTTATCCGAATACCGAGCACTGATTGAAGATGATCATTGCTGCGTTCTGTCGAGAATCGAATAATGAACACGAATTTGACGTGATTATCATTCGAATGCTGTACTCGAGTACTTTTCGTGGATTACTCGAGTTAACCTGAGTACTTAGAATCGAGTACTTCGATTATTTTTACTTGATTCTGCCCATCGTTGGTGTCAACAACTATGAATCAGAAATGGATAAATTGAGGCTATAAAGTTCGATCACTAAGGCCCGTTGCACAATTAACATAAACGTAAAATTAACCATAACCACAAAGATGGCGTATATGAAAATAATGTTTTTGTCTACAACTAATTCAATTAACATTAGCATTAAAAATGACCTTCAATCGTCAATAACCGTAACATAAAGATGAAATTATTTTATCTTTACGTTTAAAATTACGTTTTGCTGGTCATACCAACCTTGTGTCAGGACTAAGTCCTGTTGCACAATTGAGCTAACCACAACCATAACCATAAGCATAACTGTAATTTTTATGTTTTGTCCACAACAAATCTGCGTAAAATCGTGTGTATTTTAAAACTCATTATTCAGTTTAGCCAATTTCACTATATTGAACATTTTGTGTGAACAATCAGAAAAGACACTGGAATTAGAAGAAATGATGGACATCGAATTGTTAACTAATGTAGTAATTTAGTATTAATTAGTGTTAATTACTATTGTGTTTAGGGTAACCCTTAGCCCACATTTCACGAGAGTGCAGATACAAGGTTGGTATAACTTGCAAAACAATTTTTAAACGTAAAGATAAAATAATTTCATCTTTATGTTTACGGTTATTGACGATTGAAGGCCATTCTTAATGCAAATGTTAATTGAATTAGTTGTAGACAAGAACATTATTTTCATATACGCCATCTTTGTGGTTATGGTTAATTTTACGTTTATGTTAATTGTGCAACGAGGCCTAACACATAGCGGTCAGCGGCTGAGCGTCCCTGAATGCGCCCATTGCCTTGCCCTGTCCAAAAAAAGTATCTAAAGCCGGGCACAGACATGCGGTATTCGGCGAGTACCGAATAACAAATATTTGCTATTCGGCAAGTAGCGACTAGTGTGTATGGGTTGCTCGTGACGAATATTCGCTATTCGGTGTTTCCCACTGTCTGTCGGTATTTTGGCCCGAGTCAAAGGAGACGAATATTCGCCATTGCACTCGATACACATATTCGCGCAAATTACGTGTGGTATTTTTGTATTTGTGGTCAAATTTAGTGTATTTTATTTGTAAAAATGGAGTGGAGTAATGAGAATATATTGGCATTTTTGGATTTCTATGAAGCTGAATCGATAGTATGGAATTCAGGGCATAATGACCATAAAAACAGAAATCTTGTCTATGATGCTTGGAAAAGAATAGAAAGAAACATGGGCGGGAGATATTCTGTTGCAGAGTTAAAGAAAAAAAAGATTCGCTAATGGCGTCGTTTAGGGCTTGTCAGAATAAAGTTAAGGAATCTACATCTACAAAACTACATCTACATGTACAAAATATCTACATCTACAAAAAATATGCACAACTCATAACTATAAAGGCAGCAGCATCAATTATCATTGTTTCACTATCCATTTTAATTTGAACGAATATTCGTTGTACCCACACCGAGCAGTCTTCGGCAACTACGCCGAATGTGTGTGCACCCTGTTCGCCAAATACAAATTAATTTTACTCGTTGCTCGGCGAATAGCGAATAATCGCGATTCGCGGAATACCGCATGTCTGTGCCCGGCTTAAGGCTGTGTTCAGCGAATGGTCGGACTTGACGTACAACGAAGATACTTCAGTCTTCAGTGTTCCGCCCAATCAGCTGATTGGGAAAGTTGGTCAGCGTCGGTGGTCGAGATCGTTCAGCGAAAGACCTCTGTTCTTACTACTCTGAACCTACTCTAACTACATTTATTTATAAGCAATTTTAAATTTTTCATGAACAATATTCTAGTTTTCTAGAATTTCTTTTTATGTAGCCTCGCCTTCATGGTCCATATATAGTTATTTCACGTTAAGGTTATGTGTACTAGTGTTGTAAATATTCGTATGATTTTAATATTCGGATAATACGTAATAGTACTAAAAGAGTATTCGGATGAATTCACTAATACGTATTAATTTTCATACGTGCTTTTTCTTGGCTTACGGAATATGGATAGGACCTTCTATACGCAATGTCACGGCACACAGCACGGCATCGCATCATAATCCGTAATAATTCCGTATTCCCTCGGACCTCGTTCGTGTTCGTATCATCGTACTATGTAATTACTTATTATGTTTACTTCGTCCGAAACTTCGTCGTATACGATGTCCACGCTATCTTCCGGCATTTGACAGCGTTCGTAATAAATTCGATTCCGTATTGCGGTTGGCAGCTATTCGGATTAATACGTAATAGTTTGATCTTCGGATTGAACGGAATTTTTAATACGTATTCTTACACCACTAATGTGTACTGTAATTTGTCAAAGTAGAAAAACCCGTTTGGCGTGTAGCCAATGGGCGCATTCAGGGGCGCTCAGCCACTGACCGCTATATGTTAGTACCTCGAACCCCTCTTAAGTCGCCAAATCCTTGCATCATTACCTCGCTTAAGTCGCGAAATTTTGCCTCTCTTAAGTCGAGATCATAACCTCAACTTTTTTGTGTTTTAACTGCAAAAAGAAATATTTAGAGGTATACCACAGCACTTGTTATAACGAAAAATGAGCCAACTGAACGAAAAATCAATGTATCCCAGTCGTGCGTAACAATGTTCAATTTTCCACTTGAATGAATATTTTAAAGATTAAATATTTTTTTAAAAGACACCTAACCTATTTTAAATCAATAAATGTATTACACAATCATTTTTTCAATAAAAATTGTACATATTCATGTGAGAATCCAATTTCCAAACGTAGTTCTAAAACTTTTACAGGCGGCGACTTAACCGGGACGGTTTCGCGACCTAATAGGGGGAATCGTGGTAAAATAACAGAGGATGTGAATTAAGCGAAGGTGAAATAAGAGAGGTTCGAGTGTAGTTAGCCTTTTCTGACAGTCAGCGGCTTAAAACTCCCTGAATCGTTTGTATGAGTTTCGCAAAGATCTAGAAAACGTAATATGTTCTATGGCATAGATAACTTTCATGAATCATGTTCATAATTCCCTGCCGTGTTCTGTGCTTAAAGACACTTAAAGGGCAAAGGACCGTTTTCTTTTTCATAACTTTTGTTTGAAAACAAGCAATATTTTCTTTTCTATAACTTCTGTTTAAAAAGTAGGTTACAATTCAGTTGCTCACAGCACAGATAAAACGACAGAGAATCATGATAGAATTATTGCCCAGTCAGCATCTCAGCTATAATAATATTTTAGGCTTAGTAAATTGGTCGGTCGCTGAGATCAAAAAAGTGTCAGCCACATATATCTAATACTCCTAGATATATGGTCAGCCACGTGCATTCAGGGAAGTAGCTAAGTTAGCTACTCAGGCGCTGAGCGTCCCTGAATGGACCCAATTGTTTGACGTTGAATGTCTGACCACAAATCATGTGTGTTTTGTGTGTCTGACTACCGTCGTCGGACTATTCGCTGAACACAGCCGATATCTACCTGTCTTTGTCTATTTTATTTTTATCTTTAAGCTGACGTGACTTAATGTGAATATCGTGAATCGAGAACAAATAAAAATTGTATTAGTCATTTGTAGATTACCTTGGTTGTTCGTTTTTGGTATCAAATTCCGATTTAAAAACATAGTTAGGTTTTTGTGGTTTTTGTCGCGTAATTGTGAATAGTGCTTGGAGGTATTAAATTTGAAATTGTCAAAAACTTTCGAAGATGAGTTTGCAGTGGACTTTAATTGCTGGATTTTTATATGTAGAAATTGCTATCGTATTGCTTTTGGTACTGCCGGTAGCTAGTCCTAGAAGATGGAATTCTTTATTTAAATCAAAATTCTTACAAGGACTACAACGTCAAGCTGGAGTATATTTTTTAATATTACTTGCTATATTGGTATTATTCTTACTTGATGCTATTAGAGAGATGAGAAAATACTCAAATATGGGTGGGTTTCAATGATGTACCAATTCTTATTCACTGTTACTTGTTTTGATGAATGAATTTTTCACTTTGCTTTTTTGGTAAATTTATTCTAATATTTTAGAAGCAGGCGATCATGGACATGCACATTTGGACCCGAGATGCAAGGGAGCATGAGATTATTTAGGGCACAAAGAAATTTCTACATCTCTGGGTTTGCTCTTTTTTTGTCATTAGTAATAAGACGCCTTGTTATACTAATATCAGCACAAGCTACTTTACAAGCCCAATCAGAAGCATCAATGAGACAGGCCCAAAGTGCAACTACAGCAGCCAAAAGTTTACTTGCTTCAAGTAAAGACACGAACCAAAGCAGCAGCGGTGAAGTCCATGAGAAAGTGGTAATTTTTTTACTCAATTATTGTTTCTGCTACTGTTAGGTACTGTCTTTAACAAAAATTAAACCTTTAAAGATAGGCATTACCCACAGTAAAAGCTTGGTGGGTAAAGCGCCAGGTAAGTGGCGATAGTACTCCTAAGTGTACTATCTGTAAGACTTCTTTTTGAAAAATATGAAAAATATTTTTTGTAAAAAAATATGTTCTGGATATCAAAGTTGCGTCGTAAGTGCCAATATTGATCGTTGGTTCAAGGCAAAAACATTTAAATTGACTACAAAATATATAATTCTGAAAATAGAATTGGAAATAGACCTAATAAATTTTAAACTGTCTGGTTTTTAATAAGTTAGTTTTTAAACCCTTAAAAATCATCATTTTCGACAAAAAACTAATTGATTGTCATGAATTGGAATTAAATGATCATGATACACTTAAATTGAAAATTACAAAATGCCTAAAAAATATTTGCGTCCTTAAAAACTGACTTATTTAGGGCTGATACTTTTACTCCCAGTTAAGGCCAGATTAAGTAACCAGACACTAAGACTAAAAATGTGTAATGTCTGTACACATTTTCAGTCGTACCCGTCTGGTTAGTTAATTCGGCCTTAACCGGAAGTAAAAGTACTGGACCTTAGTATCATTGAACTCGGAAAATTATAGCACAAGATCAGACCACATGAGCCACAGCAGCAGCGGTGAAGTCCATGAAAGCGGTAATTTTTTTACTCAATTATTGTTTCTGCTACTGTTAGGTACTGTCTTTAACCAAAATTAAACCTTTAAAGATAGGCATTACCCACAGTAAAAGCTTGGTGGGTAAAGCGCCAGGTGAGTGGTGATAGTACTCCTAAGGCTGTATCCAAGTAACACTTTTTTTTGAAAAATATGAAAAATATTTTAGTATAAAAATTTTTTATATAATATGTTCTGTATATCAAAGTTGCGTCGTATGTGCCAATATTGATCGTTGGTTCAAGGCAAAAACATTTGAATTGACTACAAAATATATAATTCTGACAAATAGAATTGGAAATAGACCTAATAAATTTTAAACTGTTTGGTTTTTAATAAGTTAGTTTTTAAACCCTTAAAAATCATCATTTTCGACAAAAAACTAATTGAATGTCATGAATTGGAATTAAATGATCATGATACACTTAAATTGAAAATTATAAAACGCCTAAAAAATATTTGCGTCCTTAAAAACTGACTTATTTAGGGCTGGTACTTTTACTCCCAGTTAAGGCTGGATTATGTAACCAGACACTAAGACTGAAAATGTGTACAGTCTAATGTGTAATATCTGTACACATTTTCAGTCTTATCGTCTGGTTAGTTAATTCGGCCTTAACCGGAGTAAAAGTACTAGACACTAGTATCATTGAACTCAGAATATTATAGGACGAGATCAGACCACATAAGCCACAAAGAGCTAAAGGTGCCTCGATTATTCTGGTGGCAAGTACCATCTTCTATAATATGACGAAGACAAATTTTATTGCAAAGCAAATGAAACACCATTGCAAGGGAAATGTTTCAAAGAGTAATTAAAAAATGGATTGCCGCACCCAGTTGACTGCAATCCTTGGCAGTCGCCCCCCATACACAATTCATACGGACTCGAGACTTGATATGCCATTTAGGCGGCCTGAAAGCGGAATGTCCACTTCAAAATTTTAAAGTTAAAAAAGTCAGCCGAAAATCAGAAATCAGAGCATAACGATTAACACGTTGACTGCGGGGCTGAAAATTCGTACGTATGTTGGCGTTGACTGCGGTACATGTCGCCAGGGATATGTATAAAAATTAATGCCGTAATTAAGTCTAGTAACCATAAGGATCCTAACGCTATTTGTAACATTAAAATGAATGGGAAATAACTTTTTCACAGCTAATGCACTTGCATGACGTCTTCCATAACAAAACTCCTACATATCGCCGGGAATATGTAACGCAGTGAATGTGTTAAAGTCTGTCGGTAGAGCGCAAACAGGCATTTAGGACCTCTTCTTAAGTGGGACCCTCAATTTGTTGGGCCACTATATAAAAAGAAATCTAATGCGATGAAAAACAAATGTCTTTTTGCAATGCATAAATGACGTATTTTTCATCCGGCGAGATAATTTTCGTTTTTTTTTTATTTTGTGCATGAGTCATTCTTAACAGTACTGCAACCATTCAGAAAGGCAAAATGTCCTCAAAACGGCTGACGTGGCATGGCTCAAATTGGATACAGAAGCATAATAACTAGTGCAAACAAGGCCAAAATTTAATTATCCCATAGAAGGCACTAATGTCAAACGTGTTACATTTTTTTCCATGGAGAAATTTCAATCCAGACTATTTATATTGATACGCAATTTAATTCTCTACAGAAAAGGTATACTTGTTCGAAACATGAAAAACTGACTTATTGATTTTCACAAATATTCACACTGAATTAAAAAAAATCAAATTAGCCTGGAGGACAATACAAATATAACACTTCCATTGTGAATTAATTTTAATTCAAAGAATCGTGAATTATTATAGCCTGCAAGATGCTATGAGGGTAGTTGTATGTCAAGGACTGCAGTAGGGATGGGCACCTAACATCGATGTTTCTGAAATATCGATGTTTTCCACTGAACGTCGATGTTTAAAACATTATTATTATATCTTATTGTTATATTTTCAACATCGATGTTACTTGTAAACATCGAAACATCGATAAGTAATACGTATCCCACAAATATCATTTAATATTTCAGTACGAACATTTTTAAGTTGCTAAAAAAAAAAAAAAACAAAAAATTTCTAATTGATTCGATTTACTCTTTGTACAATTGTGGCTTACGCGACATATATACGTCAAGGCAGAAAGTATTAAATTCCAGCAAAGATCTCATTTATTAAACGACAGTAAGCCGATATCTGTAGGCACATTTTCTAGTTTCTACTTCTACAAAACTATACACTTTTTTCAGAGAACATAAAAATTAGTCACTTTATACTGGGTGTAACAGGATTATGGTACACCCCCCTTTTCTCCTTTAGTTTTCAAGATAGTTAATTGAAATTTGGAATATCCTTTATACATAATAAGCGGCACTGTCTGGCATACAAGTGATTATTTTTCCACTTCCGGTTTCGGCGGAAGTGACACTAACTTTCGATTTTTAAATGGAACTCCCTTTATATTATTGCATTTTTCAATTCTGCATAATTTTCTGAATCCAACGGTACCAAATAAGTGACATTTCAAACATCAATATTTTTTACAATTATAATTTTTAGTTTTCCATTTAAGTGGGCCATGATGGTTCCGATTTATTCTAAATGACCCATGTAATGCTACAAAAATCAAAATCCCCGTCAAAAATACTAAATTATGTGATTTATGAGCAAATAAAATTCATCAAATCATTTCTCTTAGCTGTAATTTTGTTTGTATTTATCGCACATATTAATACGACGTAAGAATAAATTACTTATTAATAGTAATAATAAATGGTACGACAGTACCAATATGGTTCCATTTGAAAAAATTGAGTTCTGCTCCAAAAACAATTTTGATGAACTTAATTACTTATTACTTGCCCTGAGAAAAAGTACAGCATAATACATTTAGTCAACTGTTGTGTTATCATTTCATCACAGATTGCATCATACAAATTATCTTTACATTCGTCATGCGAAAGAGTATTTGTTAATAAAAGTTTGCGTTAGATTTTCAACTTGGGTATTTTAAACTGTCTACTTGTACATCTTGTACTCTACATATCATTAATTTGGCTAGAAATGCTTACAAAACTGTATTAAGAACCATATTTTCATATCTGTAAAATGTTTCCAATCAAATGCAACGGATAGGCATATTTTTACCATTTTGATTTCTGTAAATTGTGGCTATTTAAACTAACGATTAGTTCTATACTTTTATTCCATGTAATCAGCATGTCTGAAGTATTAAATGTTCATTTTTTTTCAATCATAACATAGCTAGTTGTGTCTCATTCACACTTGAAAGGATAAAATCCGCTTTAATGTGGATAATCACTATTCTGGATAAGTACAGAGTCCAGATATTAATATTGGATGAGCAACTAGAGAATGTTCATATCAATATTTTTATATGACAAATCAATATTTGAAGAAATATTGTCATACTGTTATATTCTTTAATTTTTAATAAAATCGTTAAAAAGAATACATTCCTTTTTACAAAACGGCAAACAACTCTGGACAACTGTAATCAGTTCTAAAATTCTTTTTTTTAGGTATCCGAATTGAAAAATAAGATTGCTGAACTGGAAGACGAGCTAAAATTAGAGAAAAAAGACAAGTCTGCTGTCAAGCAGCAAGCTGATAATTTAGCTAAGGAATACGATCGCTTAGCTGAAGAACACAGCAAACTTCAGAAGAAACTTACTATTGGATCAGGGGATACTAAAAAGGATGACTAATTACATTTAGAAGTTAACCCTTGCTACCACCTATAATAACCATTATATAGCTTCACCTATATATATATTTGCATTTACCTGAAATGGTTTGGAATAGAATAGGTTAAATTATTAGTGTCCAGGGTCAATAAACGAAGAATTGTATAAATTTTTTTTCAGTGTTTATACTGTACAATTTGTAATTTGTACTTTTAATATGAAAAATTTATTTCAAAGTTAAAGTGACTAAAAATATTGATATTCTAAAATATATCTTTATAAAACACCAACACTGTAATATAACCGGGTCAAGGTGTAGGTAACCACTGAGGAGGAGCTGATAAAAAAAAAACCTTTCATTTAAATCAAATTAAGTGACTGAGGAGCATGCACATTATAAGAACTTCTGTATATCCTATTGAAAAGCTTGTTCATATTTTCGTTTCAACTCTTTTTGCTTATATAAAATAATGTCTATTCACTGATACCTAATTTGAAAATGAATTTCCTTAACTTTCCTGATTGCTTTGAGAGGTATTAACTTTTTTATTGTGTATCAATGGAGATAATTTGTGTTAGAACTTATAGTTAGATATAAGACTTGTTTGTATGTTTTTTTTTGTTACTATTACATTTTTCAAATAATACAGTATGTTTTTTAAATCCATCCCTATTTCCCTTTTTATTACATATGTACAGTTGTGATGTATGTAAGAATCAAGTGGTTTTCTTGACTATACTACGGCTCGTTTAATATTACTTTATAATTTTATATGTCTAGTTTTATAAGTCTACTGGGCATAACAATTGTAACCATTGTTTTGTACTGTTATAAACATAATCTACCCACAAAGAAAATTGGCTGGACAAAATAATAGCAGTGGTTAACGAAAGAACAAAAAGAAGGACCAACTCTTTTTTTTAATATACATTAACGACTTTACTAATTCCTTAAATAATGAGGTGCTCAGCGTATTATTTGCTGATGATACTAGCTTAACTGCTTCATATTCAACTTTAGATGAATTATTAAGAAACGTTTCTCAAACACAATCGAAAGCCCAGGAATGGTTTAATAGCAATAAACTTAATCTTAATACGTCCAAAAATGATATTTAGCCTTAGAAATACTGATAATAATGATAATCCGCAGTGTATAAAATTTCTGGGGGTCCTACTTGACCCTAAATTATCCTGGGATCAACATACAACTGCTGTTGGTAATAAGATATCAAAATATATATATCTTCTACGTAATTTGGTTGATAAAGTATCGTTACATACACTGAAAATAGTCTATCACAGCTTTATTCATTCGAGTATTTCTTACGCTATTCTTGTATGGGGGCATAGTGCATATGTATTCTCCCTACAACGAAAAGCTATAAGAATCATGGCAAAATTAAATTGCAGAGATAACTGTAAAGATCAATTTACCAACTTGAATATTCTTACTGTTCCATGCATTTACGTACTGCATTGTCTTCTTTGTGTCAAAGAAAATTTAGACTCATTTGTGATTAGAAATCGATTACACAGTTATAATACTAGACAAAATGAAGATTTAGACACGAATTTCTGCAGATTAACAAAAACAAGAAACGGTACTTCGTACTGGGGAGTGCGTCTCTTTAATGCTCTTCCTCCTCATGTGAGATATTTGAATGAGGTCAAGTTCAAACAAGTTATAAAAACTTATCTATTAAAAAATGCCTTTTATAATTTAAACCAGTTTTTAGCAAGTGATTTTAGTCAAATTAGGATCTAATATATTTTAGCTTTCTTTTTATTTAGACCATTTTATCCTACTTGTATTTTTATTTATTACTTTTTTCTCTCACCTTTTATCGTTATTTTATCTGTATTTCATTTTATTTATACAATTTATATGTTTAAATCTACATGTTTGTAATAGTTACTCATTTTTTTTGACATGTGTAAACACTTTTTGGTGTCTTGACATGAATTGCAAATAAATAAATAAATAAATAAAAAATAAATAAATAAAAGCTTGCTTTTGAATTTTATCTAATTATAATTACACAAATTAATGAAAAACTTAATTCACGTTGTATTTTCAATTTTTGATCAGTGTTCCATAACAATACGATATTGAGTTAACCGATAAAACTGGTAAAAAGTATTAATCTCTGTCAAGTTCGGCAGATATTCATCGCCTCGCTTTTTTTGCTAGAATTTTATTATCCACTGTGATTTATTAGTTTTGTTTTGAATTTCCGTGAATACTCGTTTCTTTTTTGTGTTTGTTGTCTATATACCTCCTTCTCTTCCGACCTCTATTTATACTCAATTCTTGGATGAATTAATGGAAATGTTAGATGAAATTTTTGATAAAGATATATACTTCTTGGGAGACTTCAACATTCCAGAATTCACTAATAATATAAATAACGTTCGCTCTGGGAAATTACTAACATTAGTTCTGCAATTTTTATGACTTTACTCAATGCAATCATATTCCCAATGATAACGGATGGTTGTTAGATTTGGTTTTATCTATCAGGTCATGTATAGTGGAAAAAGCTGTTGATACATTATTACCAGAGGATCTTCACCATCCTGCATTGAATTTAACTCTATTCTATAGTTCTCCTAAAAGTATTAAAATTCCATTAACTACGACTGAATCATATAACTTTCGTAAGGCCAATTACAACCTCCTGTATGATCAGCTAGCTCTGATTGATTGGTCTTTTTTAAATCATTATAACGATTGTAATGAGGCTTGCGTGAACTTTTATGAAGTTGTTAATACCATACTTGATCTTTGTGTTCCCAAACAAGTTCCCAGACCAAGAAAGTTCCCTCCATGGTTTTCAAAGGATATAATTTATAATATAAAGAAAAACGCAAAATGATGGAAGCAGTTTAAGCGTACACATGATTTAGCGTTATATAATGAATTTAAACAGTTACGCTTTGTGATCAAAAGAGACATCACTGCTGCACATTCAAATTTTTTGACTAACTTGCAAAATAACATCCGCAAAGAACGTAAAAAGTTTTGGTCTTATGTAAATGGACGAAAACAAGTAAATTCTCTTCCCTATACTATGACTTTTGACGACACTGATTTACAGAATCCACAAGACATAGCCAATGCATTTGCTTCATATTTAAAACAAATTTTTCTGATAGTTATACGGATACTCCTCTTCTGGGCAATACTGACAAAAATAATATCTTTTCTATAACTTGTGTTTCTGAAAATACCGTCTACAATGCTCTAAAGCATATAAAGCCCAAACTTACTGCCGGCCCAGACTGCATTCCCGCTTTCGTGTTGCTGGTGTCCCGCAAGGGACTGTCTTAGGACCTTTACTTTTTGTTGTTCTTATAAACGATATTATAGATGCAGTTGATGTCAAATGCCTTCTCTATGCTGATGACTTCAAAATATTTTGTAAGATTAGCTCTGATTTAGATTCGCTTAGGTTTCAAACAAATCTGGATAAAATCCAGGAGTGGTGTGTTATTAATAATCTGCCATTGAACGTGCAAAAGTGTAACATACTTACTTTTAGCAAAAATAGTGAACCTTCTGTTTTCAATTACACTCTTAATAATACACAACTGAATAGAGTTAATGAGTTTAATGACTTAGGTGTCACATTTGATTCTAAACTTAGTTTCAATCAACATATCAACAACATTGTGCTTACTTCGTCCAAAAATCTTGGTTTCACAATTAGAAACTCTCAGGGTTTTAATGACGACAGAGTATTATTTAATCTGTTTAATGCCTTTATTATGTCTAAATTAGAATATGGGAGCGTTATTTGGAATCCTGGGTATCAAGTATATAGAGACAATCTGGAGAATATCCAACGTAAATTTCTAAAATTTGTTTCATATAAGGTAGATGGTTACTACTTATTTGGAATCCTGGGTATCAAGTATATAGAGACAATCTGGAGAATATACAACGTAAATTTCTAAAATTTGTTTCATATAAGATAGATGGTTACTACCCAGCTGTAGGCACACCTCATCAAGACCTGTTTAAGACACAAGATCATGGACTTACTTTCTTATTTCTATTCAAAATACTTAACAATTACCTCGATTCGCCTTCTATATTGCGTCAAATGTTTAATGTGCCCACATTTGCGACTAGGCATACTAATATGTTTTACCTGCCAACCCCAAGGACCAACTTACTAAAATTCTCTCCGTTATTTAATATATGTAATAGTTATCATATTAATCAAAATAAGTTGGATATTTTACACTGTAACATCTGTTCTATAAAAGAGCTGTATGTAGATAATTAGTTACTTTTTACCCTCTGTTTTATAAGTATGTAGGTATACATTTTGCTTTTTTTTTCTATTTTTTTGTTTAGTATTATATAAGTATATTTAGTATTATTGTTATTGTTATTATGATTGTCTTTAAACTGTTGTGATTTTAAACATGTGTTGTCCCCATCCTATAAATGAATTTATCTGTTGGATGGTGTATCCAAATAAATAATTAAAAAAATAAATAAATAAATATAGAGTCATATCTCTCCATGCGTTGATCGACTCAAAATCGATTGGATTTTGAGTTGAGCGATTTATTTGTTGGATCTCATGCTGTAGGTATTTATTGTGCACAGAGATCCATGAGAGCGGTATTCACTACTTGCATAAAAGAGCATGACGTTGAAAATACTAACGTAAACAAATTGATCCACGATGATTTAACCTTGTGAATAGAACCTAGATCTTATAACCCGGGAGATAGTGACAGAAATTTGTGCACCATTTGACCAAAGCTAGAAATGCATTTTTTCGATAATGTGTACCCCATGCATGAATAAACTCAGTAATAAAGTTTCTTTTGAAATTTGTTGCTATCCTAGCCTTCCATTTGGGTCTAGTAATAACCACCTGAAATCTGGTGTGGGTTCCATGCTACCTTATGTTTCAAATTCCGCTAGCCAACACTGAAAAATAGTCACTTTCTAGTAAGCTTTTGTTTCTATTGTAATCACCAGTTTTGAATCAATACACTTAATATTCAGCAACAAAAAAAAGCTTTATTATCTTCAGTTAATTATCATTATTGCCACCAAAAGCTAACAGAAAAACTCTTATCTAAAGCAGTTACATGGTGCCACCATTTTGTGGGTATGAATAACATTTCGCCAGGCTCTAAAATGCATTTATACCCTGTAGCTTTCGAGAATCTCGGGTATTTTTCAAAGTTGGGTTGTAAAGGATTTACTTGAGCAGTATTAAATAGTAAACTTTCTTCGTGTGGATATAGATATGCTGAATCTTGAGGTGAAAATAAAACCAACTGTTTTGTACCAAATATCTGTAAAATAATTCATCTAAGAAATTACGACCTAACTACATACACATGATATAACAATCCTAATGCAATATAAAAAATATTTCCCCTGTGTTATTTGACAGCAGTGTTATAAATAATGGCAAATGTTATTTCAGTAAATGTATTCTCGCCACAGTAATATCTGTAAGACTGTCACTAACACTACATAAATAGAAAAGAATACCTGTGCCAATATATTATTTTTTGGATCATAGTGCAACGGAGACAGAGTTCCTTTGGGCCCAAACCAAGCATTTATATCTGGATCTGTGGAATTGTCGTAATCAAGGCTTAAAGAGCAATAATCTGGTATACAAATATCATCTTTAAGTTCTGGTATCTAGAAACGATAATAAACTGCTCATCAAAATTAACGTAACACGTTTAGATTAGCGCCGGTTGCGTTCTATTTGGGCTAGAGATTTGCAGTTTTTAAATTTCGGTAGCCTATAGGGTTGCTTTGTCGCTACACTGTGGATTAAAAGGTTCACCGCCCACATCCCAAATATCAAATGTCGAAATTTGAATTCACAAGATTCTGGCGGTAATTCAGAGACCTACAGGATGGGCTGAGAAGGACACTGGTGGGTAAAAACCCTATCATGGCATACATTAAGACCACCTCAACAAGTCCTGAGAGTTTGGTCGCTGTCCCATCCATTCAACCCTGTTCCAACCACCATAAGGTATTCCTCTGCAGTTACGCTGGGTTTTGATGCTCTGATATCTGTTGGGCAATTCCATTGATCCTAATTCTGCCAAACAAATTAGTTTGGGGTACCACAAATTGTTTTCACCCTTTGACAACTCAAGCACCCATCCAGTCCAATTTGGGAGCGTGAATTTTCAATTGGACCAACTCCTGGAAGGTAGGCCACCCAAACAGTTCACATTTGCTGCGCGCAGCGAACATCTTTCACAAACTTTGCAACTTGATTCACATAAGTGCAAAGGAAGCTTGTGCATACCCAACAAACCATCTTTCACGAATTTTCACCCATTCAAAAAATTTTTGGAGGGATCAAAAAGGGGTGATGGGACATAAAAAAGGGTTTGAAGGAGATGGACCACTTGGTGTGAGCTGAAAAGGGTTAGAGCATCCTCAGGAAGGCTTTCTGAGTCACCTCACGCGTCAAGACCTGCTTACAACCCTTATAGGGGAGGTCTGGAGGGGTCCTTGACTTGTTAAAGGCTGAAGGCGAGTTCTGACACTCTTAACTATGGTCTCTGAATTGCTGCCAGCATCTTTTGAATTCAAATTTCAACATACGGTTGATTTTTGGGGTGTGGAAGGCAAACCGTCTAGCCACAGCATAGCGACTTTGAAGTATTAAAACCAACTCTATAGGCTACCAAAATTTAAAAACTGAAAATCTCTAGCCTCAAGAGGTTTAATTTTAAATTATGAAACGGAAAGTTGAAGCAAATGTTAAATATACAAAGTGTATATACCTCGTATATTTAATTGAATCATATATGTTGCAATTTTGTAATATTGTAAAAGATAATATAGCCTATAAAAATATTTAGCTACTACTTACATGATAAGACCTTATTATACTACTCATTTTGTACGATTCGAGTTACACAATGATAATTATTACCGCACTAGTAGCATAATGAATTTAAAATACTTGTATTTATAGTCGTACGTAAAATGTACAGTACATTTGTGATAAAGCTTTTTACTACACTTGTGTGATTACTACGACTTGGTCTACGACCTTGTCTTAGTAAATATTCACCATTAGTGATTGTAATAACGCTCATACCACTAATAATGCTAATAACTATTACAAATCATTTATTTTTATGTTATTCTAATATTTATCAAGTTTCAAATAAACAATTCTATATAAAGTTTTCATACCTGTTCAAAGAGATTATGTTGCGCTAAATAGCCAATATTATCAGTTTGTTCTAAGTAGTGATTTTTTATAAATTCCTTCAGAGTCATTAATTTTTGGGACCAATTTTCATCTACATAATGAGAACCTATTTCTACTGGAATTGTTCTGTCACCAGCTATGCCCAAGAAGTAATTAATGTCCAACCATTTTTTTGTTGCCGGCCAATATTCCATACAACCTGTTAAAACCCCGAGTAGATAAAGTGTTTATTTGATGTTGACAAAATGATTAACTAAATTAAATACCATTGAATATTCATTGATTTATAATTAACCTTTTATTTTAATAGGTATCTGTGGTATAAAATACTTCTTGTTAAAATACTCGAGTGATGGTTGGTCGATAGACTGTACTTCTTTTCCCTTTAATTTTTCATAAGAACATCTGTCACTATCATCAATTTTTCGTTTAAAGGAAACTGTTTTTGAACTGGTCATTTCACAATCATGTTTTGGGCTCTTATTAATTTCTTGCATTAAAATACCTGCTGACATAGTTAATAATTCTGAGTTCTCTTCTAGGGGAGCCCCTAGCAGTAATCCTATATCGAGGCACTTCAAACATTTCTGTAGAAGTTCGATATAACCAATTCTTAAGTTCTTCAGTATTACTAAACATTTCACAAAACTAGCAGCAGAAAAACACTGCCTTGTATATAGAGGGACATTGCTCCAGTGGCCTGTATTTAATTCATCATGTAAAAAGTCTAATACACTATCTACTTCCAAAACTTTTCTTTCATCTTGGTTCTTATCATTCCTGTTAATACATTCACAAAAACTATTTCTTAACAATCCAATAACAGATTTATTTATTTCTCTTTGATTAAACAATTCATCCTGACTTTTTACACGGTTTAATAACGTTTCCATCAATTTTTGACCTTCGCTCATCGTTCGTAATTTTAGGTTGGTTTTTTAATAAATTATGTACTATTTAAAATTACCTCAAACTGCAAAACATTAAGGCTGTGTTCAGCAAATGGTCGGACTCGTCGAATTCGTTCAGCCGTTCCGAGATCGTTCAGCGAAGGGAACTGTTCCTACTACTTTGTACCTGCTCTAACTACATTTATTTATAAGCACTTTTAAATTTTTTCATGAACAATATTCTAGTTCATATATGTGGGCAGCTATCGAATTTCTTTTTTTGTGTAGCCTCGCCTTCATGGTCCATATTTAGTTATTTTACGTTAAGGTTATGTGTGCTGTAATTTGTCAAAGTAGAAAAACCCGTTCAGCCAATTGTTTGACGTTAAATGTCTAACTACCGTGGTCGGACTATACACTGAACACAGCCTAAATAACTACATATGTACATAGTTGCCCCACCGAGATGTAATCGGTTTTATTATAAATCGGTGAGTTGCCCTCCATTTACAGATTGAAGTGAACACGCATTGATTCTGAATCATTTAATCATCTGAACTGATCTGTTCATATATGCATTCCATTTAAACTGGTCACTTTTTATTTCTAACCTATGTCGATAGTTGCGTGGTCCAGCTGAGAACTTTTCTTATTTATAATGGGGTTTTCTACGGTTTAATCATTGTTTACCCCTTCCCACCCCCCAATTAAGTGTTTTTTTATTTGAAAATGTCATAAACAAAAGAATTTCCCTTCTGGACGGAGAAAGTGGGCTGATTTTTAATTTTAATCAAACTGTGAGGATGCAATAAAAGTGCAGTCTGGTAAATCTATAATGCATATATTAATATGGAAGTTGATGAATGAAAAAAGTTCGACGTAAAGTTACTTAAAATTATAAACAACAACTTTATTATAAACAACTCTTTCAAATGTTTATGTACGGGGCCTAAACATTTTGCTCTGAACGGCGTTTAGTGGAAACCCACCTTAAGCGGACCACCTTATTTTCTCATTCGTAGAATGTGAGATCGAATGATCTACTATCTTTGCTGTGATTTAAGTCTGTGATTTTAGGGGATTACATAGAATAAGGAAAAGGAAAGGGAACAGAGATACGGAATAATATAATATAGAGAATACAGAGAATAATTCTATTCACATTTGACTTCAGTATTTAATCGATTTTAGATGTACGACACGTTTAAGATAAATTATAAATGTATTAATGAATGTATATATCAGACGTTTTTGCCGTGTTAGTTAGGTGATAAATATTGTTCATAATCAAGTTTTTTTAGTAATGAAATGATTAGTATCGTATGTATACATTTCAGTTATCGTTAAATAAAAGGTAAGAAAACCGAAGGTGTAGGCTGTGTTGAATCAAACTTGGATTATTTTTTAAAGGGACGTTATCGTATGTAAGGATTAAAATCGTAATGAGTGATTTCAAACCGAAATTTCTAAGACCTAGTGAGACTTCAAGTTTCTTAGACAGAAATGAACCATCGCTGTAGATACAACAACTTTTGTCTTTAACAAGCACCTTTCCCAGTCTATACAAACGCAGCGACAACGATTGCCTATATTCAATAACAGGAACCATATACTTTACCTGCTTGAAAAATATCAAACCCTCATAATAACTGGAGAAACTGGCTGTGGAAAAAGTACCCAATTACCACAGGTAAGAATTTTTAACTGTTATCATTGAAGCTGATTAGATACGTAGTGATTAAAAGCAGTTACTCTACTATTATTTAGGATTGCCAGATTTAAGAAAATTAAAACCGAACTGCCTGTCAGAAATGGTAGTGGTTATTAAAACGGATTTCCAGTTAAGCCATTTGTGTGCACTTTGATGCAACAACTTTTTGCTATATTGAAAACTTGCAGCAATTTTTATTGTGTACAATAAAAGTAATAAGCAACTCATTGCGCAAAGCATATTGGACTTGATATGAACAATTACCAGTTCTTCCAACAGTAGAATATATGTTAATGTGACATTTGTGACAGCTGACAGTCTGGAGTCCAATCGAAGGTAACATTATTTTCGGTGAGCCGATGTAGTGGCTTGGCAATTTTTCCGAAGTCCTTTACAAATTTCCTGTAGTAGGTACACAGTCCAAGAAAACTCCTTACTTGATGTTTGTCTCTTGGTTGGGGCCACTCTTTGATTGCAGAAATCTTTCTGGGGTCAGTTTGAATTCCTTCGGCGGAAACTATGTGTCCCAGGAATTCTACTTGTTTTTGAAATAGGGAACATTTCTTCGGATTTAACTGTAAGTTGGCATTTCTGAATCTTCTGAAGATATCCTACAAATTTCAATGTTCATCAAATGATTTCCCCATTACAATGACGTCATCAAGATATACCAAGCAAGTTTTCCACGTCATTCCTCTGAGTACTAACTCCATCAGTCTCTCAAAAGTGGCCGGTGCATTACAAAGACCAAATGGCATAACTTTAAATTGATAAAGTCCGGGACCAGCAGAGAATGCTGTTTTCTCTTTATCATCGGGGTGAAGTTCGACTTGCCAATAGCCACTCTTCAAGTCCAACGTTGAGAACCATTTTGACTCTGAAAGAGTATTCAGGGTATCGTCGATTCGAGGTAGAGGATAACTGTCTTTCCTAGTAATGTTGTTCAGCTTCCGATAGTCCACACAGAATCTTGTTGTGCCATCTTTCTTCGTAACTAAAACAACAGGTGATGACCATGGGCTCGATGATTCCTCGATGACACCTTCTTTCAGCATTTTATCGATCATTCTAGTAATTTCATTCTGTTTAGCGAATGGTAGTCTTCTTGGAGCTTGCTTTATCGGTGGGTTATTGCCGGTGTCTATACGATGTTGAACCAGACTTGTTCTGCCGGTGATGTTTCCATTGGCAAAGACATCTTGATATCTCTCGAGGAACTGTCTAGCTTCTCTAGCTTCTTCATGTTGCAGATGGGCAGCATTCTTGAGCAAGGATTCTGCAAGTGTTGGGTACGTACCTTCGCTTGATTTAACCGAGCTTGGTTGACTTCCTCGCATTTAACTATTCTTTCGACTGGTTCACAACGTCCTAGTACTTCATTCTTCTTAAGGATAATCTTCTTGTCCGATATATTGGCAATCCTTACTGGAATTTGGTTATCCATTTGTACTAGACTTCTTGCAACCAATAAGCCATCGTTCCGCTCACTGTCCTCGACCATTCCAGTACTCAAACCTTCACTATTTCCATCCAATTTTGTAATGATGATGTTCTCTGATCCTTGGGGAATTTGGATGTCTTCTTCGACGATGATCCTTCTTGATTTATTGTAGTCTTGAAGTTTGGGGGCCATAACAATTTCTTCATTTTGAATTTGTATAATTCTGTTTTTAACATCCACGACAAAATCATGTTTACTCAATATGTCTAGTCCTAATATGCAGTCGTCTCTGATGTCAGCTGTTAAAACTCGGTGATGTATGATTTTTGAACCCAGTTGAATCTTTACGTTTAGCTCGCCATGTACAGGAATCAGTTCTCCAGTAGCTGTTTCCAATTTCACATGTCTGAATAATTCCTTTGATGATTTTGGCAGAATGTCAGGCCGCAGAATAGTTCTTGTGGCACCGGTGTCAATGACAAAGGAACACCATTTATCGTCCAAGTATCCATGGACTACTAGGCTTCGTTCGTCGCTACTTATTTCTGAGAAAGAAATCTTGGGGCATTGAGTGTAAGTAGTCGACACGCGCTCCCTAGCATCGACTATTTGTCGTTTTCCGAATTTCTAGCTGGTGATTTGGAACGAGGTCTTCGGTCTGGAGTCCTCTGGGTCCATTTTCTTCTCTCCACTTCCTTCTGTCTGGACTCCTGAATCTTGATCTTAAATCTGGCTGTTGATCTGGTGAGTTCGTTCTTGACTGAGACCTTGATCTGGCCCTGCAAAAGCGCTGTAGGTGCCCAATTCTCCCACAGTTGTAGCAGCTTCTTGTCTCCTTTTGTGGTGAGTTCGACTGTTTGATTTCATTTAATTCTCGCATTAATTTATCCACGGTTTCTTTAAGCGAGTGGCATTCGTCGAATTTAACTTGCCTTACTCTGGTTTTGTAGCTCCTCGATGCTTCTTTAGCTGCTTTAAATTCCAAAGCAGCTATGAGTGCATCACTGATAGTGGTGTGTCTCCCAAGCCGCAAAGCTTGCTGCATTTCAGTGTCTAGTAACCCATCAATAAATGTTTGGATGCCAATTTGTTCTAAAAATTCTAAAAGGCCTGAGGATATGCCAAATGGGCAAGCCCTTCGCTGTTTTTCCCCTTTTTTTTTTGGGGGTCCTTTTTTCTTTTTTGTTCTGTCTACTCTTGATCTGGGACTGGTATACTTGGCGGAGATATTTGTGTCCATACCTTATTTCTAACGCGCCTACAATCCTGTCGTAATCGTTTTGCTGCTCTTCCAGGATGCTCTGTAAAATCTCTAGAGCCTGACCTCTGAGAGATATGACAAGCGAAGTAGCCATTTCTTGGGAAGTCCATCCGTTCGCTTTTGCAGCAGCCTCAAATTGTCTGCGGTACATGGACCATGATGACTGTCCATCGTACGTGGGAGGCTTAAGCATTTTGTGTACGGATCTTTCAGCATGCATAAGGGTTGAGTTTTGTAATGGAATACCTGGTGAGGTCGAATAATTTCCAGAATCGGCTATTGAAGTACGATGCAATTGGTGGCCCAGTCCCTCATCTTTTCCAGTATTTCTCTCTGTACTTGCCGTTTGGTGTCTTCCAGTTTTCTTTCCATTTCTTCCTTATTATTTTGAAAGTCCTTCTCTATTCGATTAACTTTTATGCCTACCTGGTCAATCTGCTGTTCCACGCCATCAATCCTCCCAGAAAATTCATTCAACCTGGTTTTTATTACTTGCTGTGACTCGCAAATTTCCTGATGACGCCTCTCTGCCTCGTCTCGGTCCTCTTGTCATCGTCGTTCTGCCTCCTCACGGTCCTCCTGTCGCCGCCGTTCGTCCTCCTGTCGTCGCTTTTTCCTCTCACCTTTCTGCCTCCTCACGGTCCGCCTGCCGTCGTCGTTCATCCTCCTGTCGTCGCTTTTCATCCTCTTGCTGTCGCTTTTCTTCTCCTTGTTGCAAAAATTTTAGTATCTCACTCACATCCATCGTCGTCGTTTCCTCGTCGTATCTTGTTGCCCTCGTATTCACCACATACAATTTTTCCTCTTCAAATTCTTCGATAATCCCACCGCTGTCTCCAAAATGTTACGAATTTCTCTTCAAATTAATCACTTCTTCAATTCTAACACGTTTATTTAACAATCTACAACTCGTGGGTCTTAACCATGTAACATTCAAAACATAACTAACTAACTATCCTAGCAACCACACCATATTTATAGTTTTTACATTTCTAGAAAATTCATTTGACATCTAGAATATTTAATATGACATTCCATACAATTCTTTACTAACAGCTAGTGTATAATCTAAATAGACTTAATATATAAACTATAAAACTTAAACAAATGCGCTTAATATTAATTAGGACAAACGGGGGCAAGCGGGGGGCCGGCCGCCCTGGCGGCCGCCCCCCCCCCCCCCCCTCCCCCAAAAACCCCCCCCCCCCCCCCCCCCCCCACACACCCCACAAAAAAAAACTAAATGTCAGCTGTCACAAATGTCACATTAATATCCAATTAATTACTAACTGTAACCGTAACGTAACAGAAATTAAGAACAACAAATTCATGCATTTTGTTTCCATTCAACACTGTCACGCAAGTAATTGCATAGCGTAAATCCAAAAATGTTGTGGCGACAATTTGCTGAAACGAATTACTAGCACAATTTGCAGAAGTGGAAATCCATCTTTATAGAAAGTGCTCCAAAATCCATTTGTTTTTTATTCACTGAAAAAAAGAATATAATTTTGAACATATTAATTCAAAGTGTATGAAATACGTATACATATTTATCAAGTACTAGCTGACTCGGCGAAGTTCGTACCGCCTCAGAATTAAATAATGTGTCAAGGTTCAATAACTAAAAATTAGCAGAAAACCAAAAAAAAATAAAAAATAAAACAAAATACGCAAAAACATTCTCCACGAAAAAATACATATACATGTCAATTTTCATGGTCATCGGTTGAACGGTGTTGGAGTGAAATGACAACATACAAATATATAAATAAAAGAGTAAAGAAATTGGTTTCTGAATTTCTCTTTATAAGTTTAGTCGCAAAATTAATTTCTGAACGCACCCTGTTTGACAGGTACGAACAGTTTGTATGGGAAAATAAAATTGTTTTTGCTATTCTCCTTGCAATTTCTTCATATTTTCTCACCTTTTGAACCTTCCTTTGACTTCTACAAATATTTCAAAACCAAAATTAGCCAAATCGGTCCAGCCGTTCTCGAGTTTTAGTGAGACTAACAAACGTCAATTTTTTTATATATATATATATATATATAGATTATTAATATCGTATTAATTTGTCATCTTATTTACACATGTAGTTTTTTAATATGTAGTACACTCTTCCATTGTGTATAGATATCTATTTGTATACCGTGGCAACCGTGGTACACAACCGTTTAAAGCGCCTTTGGAGGCGGACATATTCGAGCCCGTCGCGTTATACAGCGAAAAGCTGCAGTTCTGTCTCCTTAGTTCTAGTCTTCTTGATTTGTCCATAACACAAATTTTAATACTGTTGCAATCACTGTCATGTCTGACAACATTGTCTTGGCA
Organism: Aromia moschata; assembly: GCA_029963805.1. NCBI lineage: Eukaryota > Metazoa > Arthropoda > Insecta > Coleoptera > Cerambycidae > Aromia > Aromia moschata. Next base: position 57,502 of record JAPWTK010000755.1, read on the forward strand.
TGATCTCAATGTCTGGTAATCCTGTGGCCATTTTCATGAGTGTTTGTTTAACTTATTATAAAGTAACTTGACAAAATCTAATTCCCCTTATAGTTTCTTTTCTAGCAGGTCATTAAGACTTTCAGTCCTAGAAATGCGTGTACAACGTAATAGTCAAAGATTTGTTGACCTAAAATAAAACGATTTAGGCCAACTTTAGAGCATTTGATTATCAGAGGAAATTTTCATTGTAGAAAATAAATTTTCAAATTTTAAATGACGACTAAAAAAAATGCATCTAATGTGTTTTGTATTTAACCCTTAGAGTACTGGCAAAGCCACTTTTGCGGCTTTATACAAATGTCGACAGTGTGTAATATATCAGTTATAAATATGCACTAAATTTCAGTGAAAAAAGATCTTCATTTTTTGGGCAAAAATGCCGGTATTCTAAGGTTTAAAGTAGTTAAGGATAAAAGCCCAGAATATCTGTATAACAAACTAAATATGGTATACTCGTACTCCTGTATTTTAGATATTCCTGTAATACAACAGCCAAGTTTAAGTCAAGTTTCTCCCATTTAGCGCCAAAAATTGTTAGTGTCATACCAGTAGATTGCTTTGAAGTCAAATTAGAATGATTTAAAAATTACATCAAAGATGACAAGCTGTACTTATGACCATGGCTCTTGTATTGCAGTATTGTCACTAATTAGTAATTTTCAATATTTAGTTATAAATATATATCCATAGCCATTACTCATGCAATTACAATATGAGTAGAAAAGCACACTCTATATTAAATATCAGGTCTTTCTATATATGTATTCAAAACACCCCAAATAGCACTAAAAAACGGTAATTGTAGGCAGTATCCCAAAAATGGTCAAAATAGATAGCCGCGTTTTAGAGATATTAACCGAAAGCAAAATGTTTTTCGGAAATTTGATGCCCTCTAGCGGCTACACGAAGCAACTTTGGTTATATGCAAATCATTTTCTTTTGTGTCGCGGAATCTCTGCGTTGTACACTCATTTTTCAATTGTATGATATTATATGCATGCTGGTTCTTAAAGTAAAAAAAAAATGTTAAACTAAAAGTACGATTCTTTGTTTAAATAAATCGAATTTATCTAGAAAATTCAAGTTTTCCATTAATTTTAATATTTCCAAAACTGTCCTGTATTTGTATTGGGAATTTGATTTTGTAATCATTTGCAAAAATAAGGTATTTTTATACATTTAAAAAAGGTTAGTAGGTACTTTAACTTACACTTAAGTATTATGAGGTTTATTTATAATTTTTACAATAATTAACAGTGGTATAGTGCTATGAATGGGAATAACTGGGTCCAGTAATTTAACTCTCTCGTATAATTTGTTTTATTAATTGTACTAGTTTTTTGTCGATTAATTATTTATCGATTGACCATTTTATTTGCTATTATATGAAGTTTGTGAGTGAATGAATGAATATTCACTAATTTTTGTGCTTAATGAAGTATTAAGCACCCTTTTTTGTAGTTTGTAGATACCAAGGTGTGCCCCACACTGAAATGTGAATTGAATTCATTTTTGTCTCCTCAACATCACTACATTTTAGTGTAGGGCTTAAAAAAATACTGCAATAACATTTTAAGTACATACAGTCAGTCAAAACCGAACTTGTACACTTACAAGAAAACATATTTATTATTTATAACTTAAAACAGGACACATATTTCATAACAAATGTATAGTCACAACCCACTAAAGGATACAAGGAACTATTATTATGCGGCAAGCTTGAGATATGTGATGAATATATTTTAGAAAACTATACAGAAAAGTTCTTCTCTAACTTGTACAGAATAGACATCGACCGCGCACTTGTGTTAAATTACGAGCTTTCTATGAAGCAGCAGACAAGCGAAGCCATGCACAGTGCTGCCACAGACTTTTAATCTGAAGTTTATGTGAAAATGTGAAACATGAGTTCGACAGAAGAATATGTCATTGCCCACTACAAAAACTCTGGCTGTATCAAAAATAAAACGAATGTTTGGCGAAAACTTACAGAAGGTGATCAGAGATGGAATGTCCGAAAAGTGAAAAGAGATCCCAGTTAGCTGCAGATGTCCATCACTATTTTGGGAAAGCCGTCAACCCAGAAACAATTTCATATAATTGCGGAATTATGGTCTATGAAGTCGGATAGTGAGGAAAGAACTCTATATTTCGCCAGTAAATCGCCGCAAACCGCCGATTTTTGAATTTTGAAAACAAACATTTTGATTATTGGAATAATGTAATTTTTCCAATAATGACATTTTCCAAAAAAATTACCTTTTTTGCAATCATCAAAATCTTTCTTTTCAAAATTCTTCACAAAATCTAAACGTTTGCTGTTGTTTACTGGCGAAATACAGCAGTTTTTTCCTCGCTACCCGACATCATCGACCATGATTCCGCAATTATCAGAAATAGTCTCTGGGTGAACTGCTTTACCAAGATACTAATGGATATCTAAGGCTAACTGTATGGCGTTTACATTGGGATCTTTTTATTTTTATTTTTCGACCATTCTATGTGATCACCTTCAGTGAAACTATTAAAAAAAAAAACAGTTTCGCCAAACATTCGTTTTAATTTTATTCTTAATACGGTCAGGCGGGTGATGACATATTCTTCTGTTAAATGACTACTATTAATTAAGTTTGTGATAACTGGTACCAACTTGCTTTAATTGTGGTAATTAAAAATCATTAGATTTCGTTAGGGTATTTTGTCCACTTTTTTTTTTTTTTTTTTTTTTTTTTTTTTTTTTTTTTTTTTTTTTTCCCCTGTTTTTTTGGGTGTTTTTTTTTTTTTTTTTTCTGACGACTCATGCCGTATAGTTTTTTTATATTTATAACATAACTCAATTTTGAAGCATAGTATTAGTTTATTGTACCCTTTACTGTGTTATGACTATATTTGTTTTGAAATATCTGTCCTGTTTTAACTTATAAATAATAAATAAGTTTTCTTGTAAGTGGACAAGTGTATGACTGACTGTCTTTTATATATACTATTCCTTCTTAATAATACTTCATATTTTCAGTAATAATTACAATAGTAATTCTGCTGTATCTCTAATTTTCCAAAGCTCCCACTTTTACGTCATCCTTATATGTACCTACTTGTTTTAGTGTAATGTTAACTTAATTACCAATATAACAATAAATAGGATTAAGAACATCAATAAAAAGGGAATTAAGTGGATTTAAAATTAAATGTACTAAGCGTACCAAAAAAATACAAAGCTAAATGATACTGTGTCAAATAACACAGCTACACAAAAAAAAATATGATCCTGGATATTGACCTTCATATCTCCATGTATTTTTCGATGCTGAATTCGAATCCAACCTCAAAAAAGTCAATGAACCCTGATGTATGATGACAAGAAGTACGTGCAGAAATTGCTCCTGATGTAAAACTATTAGTTTGCGTAGGTTGGTTATTTTAGATAAAACTATTGTCATGACAAGAAACTTATTCTAAGGGTGAAAATCGGGTAAAATACTGGTTGAAACGGGTAAGAAATGAAAATTTGACAAAACACGCAATTTTTATTTCAAGAATATATTTCTGGAGGGTTTTCGAAATTACTGATTTCAAATTTCAAATTGGGGTTCTGGAGGTTGTTGATTTGCATGTGTCCATAGCATGAAATTTGTTTCAAGTGTGAAAATTGAGCAAAATAGAGGTTGAAAGGGGTGCAAAACGTTAATTAAACAATATACGCAACTTTTACGCCGAAAGTCTGTTTCCAGGGGGTTTTGAGGTTGCTACTTTCAAATCTTAATATGCCAAGAACAGAATATCTTTGCGGACATGAAAATCCTGTATAAAAGAGTGTAAATGTGATAAATTACGCAATTCTTTTTTTCTTAGAATGATTAGCTGTTGTAATGAACTGAATTTTATTCTAACGTTTCTTGTGATGTCTATAATTTAGTACCTGAAACATTAGAATATCTATAATTATAGATATCACAAGAATAAAATTCAAAATTCAGTCTGTTCTTGGCATATTGAGATTTGAAAGCAGCGACCTCAAAACCTCCTAGAAACTTTCGGCGTAGAAGTTGCGTATATTGTTTAATTAACATTTTGCACTCCTTTCAACCTCTATTTTGCTCAATTTTCACACTTGAAACAAATTTCATGGTATGGATATGTTAAAATATAAAATCAGCAACCTCCAGAACCCCAAGAAATATAATTTTGGAATAAAAGTTGTGTATTTTGTCATATAAACATTTTCACACCCCCTTCAACCCCTGTTATATTCGAGTTTCACCTCTGGGGTACATTTCCTGCCTTTGGCATGTTGAAATTGGAAATCAGCAACCTCGAAAACCCCCAGAAATATATTCTTGGAATAAAAATTGCGTATTTTGTCAAATTTTCATTTCCTACCCCTTTCAACCCTATTTTACTCGATTTTCACCCTTAGAATAAATTTATTGCAATGACAATAGTTGTATCTAAAATAACCAACCTACGCAAACTAATGGTTTTACATCAGGAGTAATTTCTGCACGTACTTCTTGTCATCATATATTAGGGTTGATTGCATCTCAAAATTTTGAAGGTGTATTGACTTTTTTGAGGTTGGATTCGAATTCAGTGTCGAAAAATACATGTGGATACTAAGGTCAATATCCAGGATAATGATTTTTTTGTGTAGCTGTGTAATATGTGAAATTGTTTTTATTCAAACATTTATTGTTTTATTAGGATCACTCCTTTTCATTACTTTTATTCATTCACCATCAATACAGTAGGCATTTGATATTATTTGGTATGGTCTTTAATTTGTAATCTTTAATTTTTTTTATCATCAATCCAAATGATCATTTGGATTCAGCAAAAGCAAAGAAAAAAATGTATATTGATGGCCAAATTTTATGAGATACCAGTGATATAAATCCTATATTCTTGGAATTGCTTTAAAGACTACACATTTTCCTTATTTTGGCAGCCACAGCTCAAGTGATATTGATTAAATAGTAGCAGTGATTTTATTTTCATCTCAAGAAAAAAATGTTCGGTTTCACATAGTAACATTTGCTTTTTTACTCGTTCTAGGTGTTACTCAACCTCGTCAACTTGGCCCTCATTTAGCTGAACCTTTCATTGATTTTTGTATCATATATATGTATGTGGTTTATATCTTCCGGAAGGAATTATGCAATATTTGAGTATAAACACTTTCATACTTTAAGACTGACACCACCACACATTCTGCTTAAAATTTTACATATGTTAAGAGGAGTAAAATAAAAAAAATGATAGGGCCATCATCGCAAATAAGTAAATTACTATTAACTTTGCTCATTTTGATAATCATATTTTACGTTTATATGGACTTTAATGTATACATAAGAATTCAAAATTACCCTCTGGACAATGATGACAATAACACACTTAACTATAAGGATGTCACCTGGGTAAGTTGTGACATAAACCCTCTTTGTGATGTAACAGTTAAAGCTGTGCTTTTAGATCATACTAACTATTATTTATTCGCTCCTCTTGTTGAAATAGTTGATGATCTATTAAAAATAAGCGATACGAAGTGGATCACCCCAAATTCTATTAGTTTCTTTCATATATTTGTCGCCATTTTAAGTGCTAAGTGTATTTCTAGTAACAGTTTAGCTTATAGACGGGTAGGTGTTTTATTATTCGAATTTCGCACATGGTTAGATGACTTAGACGGTCACGTGGCCAGAGTAAGAAAACATATTAAGGGGGAGAGATCAGAAATTGGTACTGCAGGCTATTATATAGATGGGATATGTGATGCAATAGGTTGCACTGCTTTAGTAATTGGCGTATTCGTTTTTCTTAAGAATAATCCTCCAAGAAGGGGGTACATTCAACTGCCTACAACTGTTGATAGTAAAGAGGCTAATGTTGTTTATAATTTGAAAGTGACTACTAAGAAGGTAGTGCGAAAAGTTTGCTGTTTTGCCTTACAACTTATTATAAGTTCTACCGCGTGGAACCGTTACATAGCCCTTTATCAAGATTTGTTAGAGAATAAAGATGATAGTTCCTCTGGATTACTTAGACAAAATGAAGTATTTAAAAGCTCCTTCTTTTTCATGATAGCTTGGCTGTGGAGAGTTATAAATGTGCACAATTTAACTCATCTGTTGTTATTGTCCATCTTTTGTGATAAATTGTGGGAATTTTTTGAGTAATGTTCAGTATGTTGGTTATGGAGTACTTTTATCGGTTATTTGCATTACTGAAATAAATATTATTGATGCAAAAAATTTAATTTACCATAAATTAAACTAGGTAATTGAATAGAATAGTTCCAAATGTTAGAGATTATACTCTATATAATATTGTAATGTTTATTTTATATACATATATATTTTTTACATAAGTGTGATATTTTTCTGTAGAACTGGAAAATGGTACTCCAGTATTAGTCATTTCAAATTTATAAAGGGTTTAAGTAGTTTTTGGCTTTGGAATTTTTAACATAATGTCACTTTTTAAATTAGTGATTCAGAAGTCATGTAAAATATAAGATGTTAATAATTGTTCGGGTAGATAATTTTATTTTTTACATAATTAATTGTATGACACGTAATATAGATTATATTACGTGTGTAATTATGCCCGGGGAGTATTTAGTAAGTATGTAAGTATTACCAAACGCGTTAATTAAAGTTTAACATGTCCTAGAATGTATAATATTCCCAGAGATTACCAATTTGATGTTATCAGCCCATTTTTGTTAATGTTCATGTACACTTTTTATCGTTGTCAACTTTATCGAGGACACTTGTTCCAACTTTATTTTTTTGTTCTCACCGATAGACCTCCTTAGAATCATAAGAACCGATAAGAGGCGATAGCTTTATCGAGGATATTTTGCAGTGATCAACTAGAACATCTCAAAGTAGTATAACTAGGTGGTAACAGTGCTAGTTACAGACAAAATATTAATATAAAGAATGGATCAGGCAATTGTCCAAAACAGATAACACTTTATACAAATAATTTTATGCATTGAAAATGAAAATCTCGATGCAGTCGACGGAAAAATAACAGTACAAAATTATCTGAAATAGGTATTTTATAGTTTTAAAGATGGACTTCCACTTATGCAATTTGTGCCTACAATTTGATGCAGGAACTACTTGCAACAACAGTTTTGAAATTCCACTTTGCAATTTGTTGCACATAATTTTGGTTGCTGTTAATAATTTATTCGGTACCAACATACATTCCAACGTTGTTGGACGAACTAGGAATTAAGAACAGTGGGATCAAAAAGTTCCCAGACTGATAGTATAAAACAACAAAGATGAAAGCAAGAACGTTTATTGGGCCCTAATTTTCTACATAGTTCCCTCTCCTACCTATACACAATTTGGAACGCTCATATAACTTTTGGAACATATTAGAGAACTCCGCTTTTGAAATGCTGTGCAATGCCTTGTCATTTTGCTCTGGATGTCCTGTAGTGAGTCAAAACGTAGTTCCTTCATGGGAGCTTTGACTATGGGTTTATGTGTAACAGTCCGTAGTCCCCACGGGATAAATCAGGTGAGTAGGGAAGATGATTTATCACGGTGACAGTTTTTTTAGCTAATGTTCCAAGGGTTGTATAAGCATTCTAAATTGTGTATAGCTAGGGGAGGGAACTATGTAGAAAATCAGATCCTAATAAACTTTCTTGCTTTCATCTTTGTTGTTTTATAGTATTAGTCTGGGAACTTTTTGATCCCACTGTGTCATATCTGTTAATTTCAAGTCCAACAGGCTTTGTGCTCTTATTTGCTTGTTTAACAAAATCGTCCTTTTCCGTTCAGGTGAGATGATAAATAGGATTTAAATGAGTGCATGCCAACTGCGTAAATAAACAATGTTGACCATTCCAATTTTTATTCCACACAATAAAATTGCTGCAAGTTTTCAATATATTGGCGAGAAGCTGCATAAAATTGCAGGCACAAATTGCATAATTAAGTAGAAATCTGTCTTAACAAAAAAAATTATTTAATGAAAACGTATGTAAGTCTCTATAAACTTGTATTGTCTTGTTTATACTTTTATAGAACAAGGAACCAAACATAAAATTGAATTACTCCTGAGTACATATACAGTGTGTCTACTTAAGTTGGCGACAATAATGGTGGAAAACTTTTTTATTTTTAGTTTTAGGAAAAAACGTTATTCTTCACAAAAAGTTCTACATGTTCTAAAACCTAATATTAAACAATCAAATCATACAATTTATCAGTCGTACACAAGGTTTGTCAATAAATATGAATTTGGTACAATAATAATGTACCTTTATTAGTGACAGTATTGAAAATTATAATTATGAAAAGTTGTTCAGAATTAATAATCATGTTCAAATATGGAATTATATTCATATGCCCTAAAAAACGTTTTTGTAAGACTTTATCAAGTGTTCAATAATAATAAGAGATTTTTGTTTGATATTAGATTGTTCTCTTTAGAAATGTCGATAAATAGCATGTCTTGTGTAAACTTAAATTGTAGAGGAAAGTCTGAAAAACAAAGGATATGATTGCATATCTGAACTTGATTATTAATTCTAAACAACTTTTCATAATTATAATTTTCGATATTGTCACAAATATAGGTACTTTACTTTTGTACCAAATTCATATTTCTTGACAAACCTCGTATACGACTGATACATTTTAAGATGTGATTGTTTCATACTAGGTTACATACTAAATTAATTTCCTACGTTTTGTGTTGATTTTTTTGTCATGTCATATTTCATTGCCAATCAAATGTAAAGTAAAATCCTCACAAAGAGATGGTTAAGTATGATTTGTTATTAAGGATTTTATATATGTTATTCTATACTTGCCTGTACTTCATATTAGGTCTCCACATTATTGTTTGTAGCAATGAAAGTGTACAATAATTGTGTGCGATTCTATAAAAGCGTATTTAACCTATTAAGTATATTTTTATAACAAACCGATAATATTTTATATATTCTCTATACAAAAAAAAATCTGAAAAAAAAACCTACTTGAAGTTTATTTTTTATAATCATCTTTCTAAAACTTTTGCAAAATTTGAATGAGAATATCCTTGTTTTTTGATTTAAGTGTAGTGGATAATAATTTTTTTTAGTAAGTTAGAAGTTTTAATTGATAGCGATGAATGTATAAATGAAAGTATTTTTATACTTTTTCGCAAAAAAAAAATGTTGCATCCATATAAATTAAAGTGGAATGTTATTCAGAATATAAATAAATTTGAACATGATCTATTTACTTTCTAACTGATTTATTTTGTTTTATCAAATGATTAACTGTTACATCACATTTCTAGATATATGGGATTAAATATTTTATAATTAGTCTTCCTCTGAGTATTCCATTTTTATGTATTGATGGTACAACTAAGACCAAAACTGTATTTTCTTTTCCAAGCAAGTAAAAAAAATTTATATTTACTTACTGATATTTAAGAGGTCATGAGTTTTCCAATCCTTATAGGACATTATGAAGAATTAAAAGGAAAACATGGCAGTTTGTTGTATTTGTTAATTATTTATGCTGATTTTGAACTAAAAGTTTCTGTGAATAAAGCGTACATAGTAATAAAACTCCTTTCTATTATTAATATGTACGAATATATTCTGCCATATAAATAATTCTGTTTGAAATTAAGATATAGCAGTTCAACAAAATAAAGAATCCTACTAAGTATTGTAAGTCGTTGGCATGTTAGCAATTTAAATTGTATTAACTGTGAGACGTTTATTAACTGTAAGTAATAACCCCATTAAGGCACAACTATTTGCCCATATTTTTTAAATTATTTTTCAATTACATAGTACATTACTGTGAGCATAAACCTTATTGTCAAACCGTGTCGTTATTGTATGAAAGATCTGGCTGAATTAGTTTATTTGATTAGAAGGCACAGGTCATTACTGCTAAATGAACTAACAAAAGTAAATTAATAAGAGATTAATATTTTACGACGTCTTGCCTTGTTAAAATATATTTGGTTATGATTCATCAAAACCAGTTATCTAAAACAAAGGAAAAAAACAAAATTGGACAATTGTCAAATCCAGAATGCCATAATTGTTATTAAATGGGGAACAAAAAAGGGAAGGACAAAATGATTTTATAAACGCTATTGTATTTAAGAATTAGTAATCGGCTTTAGTTCTTAATTTTACTAGTCACAGATGGAAACTGATTTTTTTTTTTCATGTTACGGTTTCTGTCTGAGAATGTTTTTTTTTTTTTTTTTCTATAAAGTATGTGCCTATAATGTCACTGCCAAAGTATAACTTATTTTTGCAATTGATCTATCCAGTATCAACATAGATACTTGGTTTTGTTGAATTTTGTCAATCCTGCGAAACAACTTTTTTCTTTTTTGTTAAATTTATGTTACGTTTTTATATCTGTAGTGTTATTGTATTGATATTGTTTATAAAAAGTATTGTTACACGTGCCCGTAAAAATGGTGTTTGAAGCTTAATAAAGATACTGTTTTACCTATTCGTGTTATTTCAATTTTTCTTATCCTTGCGTATTCCTCAGTACATGATCGAAGCTAAATGGCCAGGGCAGATAGGAGTGTGTGAACCTAGGAGAGTGGCGGCAATCTCCTTAGCTAGTAGAGTAGCAGACGAAATGGGTACTCTGGTTCAAGATGACATCGTGGGTTATTCTGTTCGATTTGATATGTGTTACAATAAACCAAAAATCAAGGTAAGGTAACGTTTGTATATTAGAAAATACATAAAAATGTATAAAAACATTTGTATATTGATAAACTATACAGGGTGTCAATTTGAAAACGAACAGCATTTAATATTGCCTAAACTAATGACAGTATCAAAATTTGGCGAAACATCAAGGGGGACAACTTTTGAGGCATTTGTTGTCGTATTACTTTCAACCTCCTAACTCCCAGGGCACCTAACCCTAACATTTTAAATGGCAACCCCTATTTCTTTTGCCATTTTTGAGTTTCTTGTACAATTCTAGATAAGTCCCATATTTCTTTTTTTTGTCAAAATTGAGGTAGTTAACCTCATGAATGTGTGGAATGTATTTAATTTCTAAATTGAAATAATGCAACTTTTAAAAGTATGATAAATACTCAAATTCTTACCTTTATAATTACTTTATTAATTGTTCAAAATGGGTTCCATTGTTTTCTAAGCACGAGTACAGCCGATATTCAAACTGTTCACGGATGTGTTGAAGAGTTTCAGGTAAAATAGCCCTACATTCTTGTACAATTCTTTGCTGCAGTTGTTCAATTGAATCTGGTTGAGTTTTGAATACAACTGATTTCAAGTAACCCCATAGGAAGAAATCGAGAGGTGTCAGATCTTGTGACCTAGGTGGCCATTCAATGGGTCCTCTCCTACCAATCCACTTCTCCGGATAAGGATTATCCAACCACTCTCTTACTGAGCGTACATAATGAGGAGGTGCTCCACCCTGTTGGAAGTGCAGTAAATGTTCATCTAGAGCAAGATTTCCGTTGGTGTCTCTTTGATTTTCCATCTCATGAATTATAAGAGGCTCTATACCTTTGTAACATTTCGGCATAAATTTCACCATTTAGATTTTCATTTATGAAGAGAGGACCAATGATAGTATTGCCTAACATACCCGCCCAAACATTTATTTTTTGAGGATATTGTGTATGCCCCTCTCTAATAATGTGAGGATTGAAGTCGCTCCAATAACGGCAGTTTTGTTTTTGATCTTGCCATTTAAGTAAAAAGTGCATTCGTCGCTGAAACAGATATTTTTTATTAAGAGGGGCTGAGCAATAATCCTGTTGGTCATAATTTCGCAAAACTGAATACGTCTGTCCGGGTCATCATCCCCTAATTCTTGAGTAACTTGTAGTTTGTATGGGTTAAATTTGTGAAGCTTCAATACTTTCCTGACTGATTCATGCGACAGTCTAGTTTGTTCAACTTCACGAAGTGACGTAGTGGGAGCCATAGCAACTTGACCAAGAACCGCAATCTGAGCGGCCTCATTGAGCAATCTTGGTCCATCCCTCTTCTTATTACAAACAGATCCAGTTTTTCCAAATTTACCTACTAACTCTCGGATGTACTTGTGTCCAACATTTTTTCCCGGATGTGTTTCATTAAATCTAACCGCCGTTCTTGCAAAGCAACGATTTTCGGCTCCATAAATGAAAATCATTTCTACGCGTTCAGCAATAGTGTAAACCATTTTAAGGAACGGGTATAACACCAACAGTAATACGACAATCGAAAGCTATTGAAATTGTTTATGAATAACTACCACAGCTTATTTCACTAATCGAAGAAGTAGGTATCTCAAATGAATGAACACTACGAATCAGAAAATAAGGTACTGTACTTATCACTTCTAAATAATATCAGTATGAAGCAAAAGGAGACGAGGTTCGAAGACGTCCAAAAAATTTAAATTATTTCGTGTTTTGTAACCCCTTTTAAAAGTTGCATTATGTCAATTTAGAAAATAAATACATTTCACACATTCGTGAGGTTAAGTACTTCAATTTTGAAAAAAAAATAATGGAATTTATCTAGAATTGTACAAGAAACTCAAAAATGGCAAAAGAAATAGGGGTTGCCATTTAAAATTTTAGGGGTAGGTGCCTTAAAGGTCAGGGGGTTGAAAGTAGTATGACAACAAATACCTCAAAAGTTGTCCCCCTTAATATGTAGTAAATTGACGTGTTTCGCCAAATTTTGATACTCTCATTAGTTTAGGCAATATTAAATGATGTTCGTTTTCAAATTGACACCCTATATATTAATCAAAATAATATTAAAAAGAATGAAACATCCCCCCATTTCAGTAACAATTTTGTTTCATATAATTTCCATATCAAAACGTGAAAAACGTGTCTATAAAGGCCCGGCGAAGAAATATACTATTGGCAAAGTCAGATCTTCTATCAGTAGTTTGATGTAAGTAATTAATTGGTTAGAGGGAAGGTCACAGGCCAATAACGTTACATTGTAATGTACACTTAATGTTGTTGGGCTGTAGCTCTTTCTCCTAACCAATGAATTACATCAAATTCCCGACAGATGATCTCACTTTGCGCAACAATGTATCATAGTAATCAAATCACGTGAATATCGCATGTTGAAGACGGGTTTGAAGAGGGCTTGACTTTCACCATATAAAAAAGGGATATTCAAAGTATTTGTATATTTTGAGAATTGTCTCCTTTTGTGTCACTAAAAAATGTTTACACTGAAACAGTTAACACTTTTGTACTAATTATGCTAACTCGTATATCTGATCAATGGTTCCTAAGTTTTCTTTTTAAAAGTTTTATGTTTTGACACAAGATTTCAGTCCTATTCCAGACGTATACAGGGTGCTTCCGAGTAAAGTACTTAAATGATACTTATAAATAATACCAAATGATGACCAGTAAATAATAGAGGCCAAAATAAGCCAATTGAACTAAATATACCTAAAATGACCCATACACATTTTAATTATTAAATAAAGAATGAAATATTATATTGAAAATTATTATTTATACAGTAAAAGTTACGGCACTACGTACATACATAGGTGGTTACTAAACGCTGCAATTTTATTTAAAAATTATGTGAATATACCTATAAACAACTCAGGTCCCCTCTTATGGACCTGGGTACATATTGTGACATTTGTAAAAGTGACATTTGTGACAGCTGACATTTATTAAGTTTTATAGTTTATATATTAAGTCTATTTAGATTATACACTAGCTGTTAGTAAAGAATTGTATGGAATGCCATATTAAATATTCTAGATGTCAAATGAATTTTCTTTATGGTGTCTTCAAGTGACTGGCATTCGTCAAATTTAACTTGCCTTACTAGAGATTTGTAGCTCCTCGAGGCTTCTTTAGCTGCTTTAAATTCCAGGGCAGCTATGAGTGCATCACAGATCGTGGTGTGTCTCCCAAGCCGCAAAGCTTGCTGCATTTCTGTGTCTACTAGTCCATCAATAAAAGTCTGATGCCAATTTGTTCTAGAAATTCTTTGGGCGCTTGAGGGTTGCCAAATGAATGAGGCGTTCGATGTCAGCTTCATATTCTTGAAGAGACTCGTTGCTTCTTTACTGTCTACTCTTGATCTGGGACTGGTATACTTGACGGAGATATTTGTGTCCATACCTTATTTCTAACGCGCCTACAATCCTGTCGTAATCGTTTTGCTGCTCTTCCGGGATGCTCTGTAAAATTTCTAAAGCCTGACCTCTGAGAGATATGACTAGCGAAGTAGCCATTTCTTGTGGAGTCCATCCGTTGGCCCTTGCGGCAGTCTCAAACTGTCTGCGATACATGGACCATGATGACTGTCCATCGTACGTAGGAGGCTTAAGCATTTTGTGTACTGACCTTTCAGTATGCATAAGGCTTGAATGTTGTAATGGAGTAGCTGGTGAGGTCGAACAATCTCCTGAATCGGCTATTGAAGTACGATGTAGTTGGTGCTCCAGCCCATTTATCTTTTCCAGTATTTCTTTTTGCACTTGCCGTCTGGTGTCTTCTAATTTTCTCTCGATTTCTTCTTTATTCTCTTCAACCACCTTCTCAATTCGATTAACTTTAATGCCTACCTGGTCAATCTGCTGTTCCACGCCATCAATCCTCCCAGAAAATGCATTCAACCTGGTGTTTATTACTTGTTGGGACTCACAAATTTCCTGATGACGCCTCTCCGCCTCGTCTCGGTCCTCTTGTAGTCGTCTTTCTTCCTCCTGTCGTCGCCGTTCGTCCTCCTGTCGCCGCTTTTCCTCTCGCCTTTCTGCCTCTTCACGGTCCTCTTGTCGTCGTCGTTCTGCCTCCTCACGGTCCTCTTGTCGTCGTCGTTCTGCCTCCTCACGGTCCTCTTGTCGTCGTCGTTCGTCCTCCTGTCGCCGCTTTTCCCCTCGCCTTTCTGCCTCTTCACGGTCCTCTTGTCGTCGTCGTTCTGCCTCCTCACGGACTTCTTGTCGTCCTTGTTGCAAGATTTTTAATATTTCACTTACATCCATTGTCGTCGTTTCTTCGTTGTATTTTGTAGATCTCGTATTCACCATATAACTTCTTTTTTTCTTCGAATTCTTTGATATCCCACCGCTGCCACCAAAATGTTACGTATTTCTCTCTAAATAATTTACTTCTTCACTTCTAACACGTTTATTAACACTTTACAATTCGTCGACCTTAACTCTGTTACATCCAAATCACAACTAACTAATGTGGTTCATGCAGAAATTTTTAGTAATAAGAATAAGAATAGTAATAGCATAAAGTAAACCTTCGTTTTATAATGACTCCAGTTCATGCAGCAAATCCTTATTTTTAAAATTATTACTAAAAATTATGTTTACTGCATGAACTGGGTCATTATAAAACGAAGGTTTAACTTTTTATGCTTATTACTATTCTTATTCTTATTACTAAAAATTTCTGCATGAACCCACCATAACTCTCCTAGCAACCACACCATATTTATAGATTTTACTACATTTCTAGAAAATTAATTTGACATCTAGAATATTTAATATGGCATTCCATACAATTCTTTACTAACAGCTAGTGTATAATCTAAATAGACTTATGGTGGTTCATGCAGAAATTTTTAGTAATAAGAATAAGAATAGTAATAAGCATAAAAGTTAAACCTTCGTTTTATAATGACCCAGTTCATGCAGCAAATCCTTATTTTTAAAATTATTACTAAAAATTATGTTTACTGCATGAACTGGGTCATTATAAAACGAAGGGTTTAACTTTTATGCTTATTACTATTCTTATTCTTATTACTAAAAATTTCTGCATGAACCCACCATTAATATATAAAATATAAAACTTAATAAATGTCAGCTGTCACAAATGTCACTTTTACAAATGTCACATATGTACAACCCAGCAGCTGGGTTGTATGTAGGTAATTTCACCTAATTTTGACATAAAAATGTAGCAGTTGATATATACCTAAGTAAGATTTGTAAACTACATATTATAGGTTTCTTACCTAATGTTACTTAGTGAAAGCAGTCAATATAGTCATAACCAGCAGTCATAATTATTTAATGGTGGGTTCATGCAGAAATTTTTAGTAATAAGAATAAGAATAGTAATAGCATAAAAGTTAAACCTTCGTTTTATAATGACCCAGTTCATGCAGTAAACATAATTTTTAGTAATAATTTTAAAAATAAGGATTTGCTGCATGAACTGATATAAAACGAAGTTAACTTTTATGCTTATTACTATTCTTATTCTTATTACTAAAAATTTTTGCATGAAGCCACCATAAGTCATATGTAAATCACGTCATGTATCACATCACATGTAAATAAAGTCATATGTAAATCACGACTTTGACTAAAAGATGACAGCACGGTACACATTGATATGTGCAATATTCTCAGAATATTCCTAAGAATACCGTTACATTTTGATAAAATGCAAAAATTATGTATTCAGAGAGCCAAAAAATGTAATCTTGTCCCTTAGTAAGAAGTTAGAAGGAAATAATTATATTGTTATAATTCTTAAACAAGCTTTAACCTTTAGTTCAAAAGAGTTACATACATGTATTCTTTTTCCTGAAAAACAAATCAGTTAACTTAAAACAAAATACACCTATGATCAAGCATGTTTTAGTGATAATAGTAAAAATAAATTATGAATTTGCATTGATTTATAATTCGATAATAATAATAATAATAATAATACTCACCCTATAATTACTCCGAAGAGTAACCCCTTAGGTCCCTCTCAGGGATCTGTGCGGGAAGGAGTGGCTATTATTATTATTTGCCATGATGGAGCACTGGGAGCGACTTAAGATTATTTCGGTAACGCATTTGCTTTAACAGTTCTGAGGAAACCCAGAAAACTCAGAACATTACCAAATCTAGGGCATGTGCGGTTGGATTGGCATCTATGCATCCACATCTATACACTAGTGTATTAGTGGTTGCATATCAAGCCCTGACAGAGGAAGCGAGACAATTAAAAAAAATCGTCTTCCCCGGACAGGACTCGAGGGAATCGAGCACAGAGGTATCGCGACTGGAAAGACGGCGCTTTAACCCACTCGGCTACCCGTGCCCCCTTAGCACTTATTTTCTAAAAACAATTTAAATTACTTCTGCTGTCAAAAAAACAGTTTTTTTGAGTTGAAACCGTTTTCTTCCTAATTAATGATATTGTAATAATCTGCCTTTAAATTTTGAGGTAACCCAATCTAGAGCTACATATGTATATGCCACACACAATAGTCATGTATCCTCAATGCCAGTTAAAGAGCACTTAAAAATTTCATGAAGAAATCTTATATATTTTGAATGAGAGGTCCAAACCTTACAAATTTGGCACAGGTTGATCTAACATTTGGCCACGTCAGGTATATGGCATAAGGCAGGTTTCAACTACAGATTTTGTAAAGGAATTTTGTTCAGCACTGTTTTTTTCCTAAAATTTGAAATCTCGTGTACCGAATACCCTGTATATAATAATTTACTCTCAGACTGAAGACATTTTTGTCGCATTTCTGTTATCACCTCCATCCTCATATTCGATTTTCTTTTTTAAAAAGGACAAAGGTATGACCTCCATCTACAAATTATATAGCTACAATATATAGCTTCCCAATTATAATAGTTCCTTGCGAAATCAAGACCATGACAACTAGTGGAAATGTAATGTCATCACTCATCACTCATCAATTATCATGTAAACCTACTCGTATAGTTATTTCTAAAACCAAAACAGATATCCTCAAAATTGAAAAAAAAAAAAGTGTTACTGGAAGATGTCTTTCCAGTCTGAAAAGTTGATTTCAAAAATTACGAAATTTTAGGTGTGCCACTTCAGTTGCCTCAAACATATTGACATGACTTTGGTAAACACAAAAACACATAAAAAAAATGCAAGAACTTTTGGACAACCCAACAAAATACATAACGGGAAATCATAAAATTATGAAATAAGGTGTAAAGATCATAATAGTTTGGCCCCCTAACATTTTCAACTAGACTATCAAATTATGAAATCTGTAGTAATTGCGAAAAAATTCCATAGAATTGTTTTGAAATTTATTAATGCATGGGCTTTTAATTTGAGAGAAAAAATTATTCCACATGCTGAAATACCCTTTGAATGGGCATCAATGATAGACAAGCCCAAATCCTTACTAAGAGATTTGCCACGAGGTATTTTGCACGCAAACTGAAAAATAACATACGTGACAGATATTTGTCCATTTATCAAGTATGTGCTTCGTTTTAACCAGACACATCAGTTTATCTGTTTTGTCTATCAGTTTATATATATGTATATTAGTATATTTATTTTTCAATACAATACTTGTATGTATACTGAAGAGATATTTTCAGTTTCTGGAAGTTGAAAGTCTGTGTTTTAATTGTGTCTTTGTATGAAGTCTTTATTTCAATAAATTGTTCTAGATTATATAAATGAAATATATATAGAATAAATTGTTACGTAGCTAAACTATTATGATCCTGGGCTATGTTGGACAAATAAATAGAACACTTCTAACTAGATTTAAAGAACATATAGCTCATTTAAAATATACTAGAACAGAGACATATTTTGTAACCCAACATGCTTTTGAAAATGATCAAATGATAATTATTAATGGCTTAACACCAATAAGAAATGTAACAGGCAGCGGAGAGATATATTCCAAGTATAGAAATCGATAAATCTAGTATGTATGAATAAATATAATGGCTCAATATCTAATTGTCCACTGTTCTGATTAATAAACAAGGATAATGTAAATTTTAGTATAGATACATAGATAGTTGTAATTATCTCCTGTTGCCAAAATTTGTGGAACGCATACGTTGTGTAAATGTAGTTAGTGGATTATATATTATAACGTTATGTTCATTGGTAGCAGATTGTGAACTTTGTCCTGAAATTCAAAAACAAGCAAAAGGAATTGTTCAAACTTAATTCTATCAAACCCTTTCAGTATATGACGGAAGGTATACTTTTGAGAGAGATGATGTCAGACCCATTACTAAAAACTTATTCGGCAATAATGTTAGATGAAGTACATGAACGCACCTTATACATGGACATTCTTATGGGTCTTATGAAAAAAATTCTCAAGGTAAGACTGTAAGGAGACACTTTTAGTTGCAACATAAATAAATTGGTGTTTCAGAAAAGAAGCGAATTAAGGCTAATTGTTGCTTCTGCAACTTTGGACGCTAAAGAACTTCAGGAGTTTTTTAACAACAATCCAACAGATGATAACAAAAATGACACTGCAACAATAATTTCTGTGGAGGGGAGACAGTTTCCAGTAGATATTTTTTATGTGGCAGGTGAGTAAATTAAAAAATGAAATAAAAAAAAATCGAAACCTCATATAAAATTTACTGACTCTCAATACAACATTGATATTTTAATAGGTTTTATTTGTCAGGTATAAAATCAATATTAGATCAATAAAGTGTATATATGTATATTAAATCAATAAAGTATTGTCCAAATTATGTTAAAAAATATATGTTATATAACATTATCAATAATTGTTTATCTTTTTAATTGTTAACGATTTTTTTTTATGTAGAACCTGTACCGTGTTACATACAAGCATCAGTTGACACTGTCCTTAAAATTAACGCTTCCAAGGATCAGGGTGACATACTGGTATTTCTAACAGGTCAAGAGGAGGTTGAGAAAGCTGTTAGGTTATTAGGTGAACATGCAGCAGTACTAGAAGAATCAAAAAAGAAAGGAAAACTGTTTGTGTTACCTATGTATGGTTCACTACCATATCATGAACAACTTAAAGTGTTCAAATCTGCCCCTGCAGGTTACAGAAAAGTTGTGGTAGCTACAAACATAGCAGAGACTTCTATTACTATACCAGGAATTGTGCACGGTAAGATTAAAGTTAAGTAGTATATTGTACAACAATATATGCACTTATGTATTTTGGGTCAATCCATATGAAGTGATCCAATATAAGAATTTTAACGGAAAAAAATTTTTTTTTCAGTTATTGACTGTGCAGAATAAACCTATTGAATTATAAAAAAGTATAAAACTAATAATTGAATAGGCTGTTTGTTTAAATGTTTAAAAGTTCGACTATTTTTTCGACAATTATCCCAAAAGAGTAATATAATTATCCGATATCTTTAAAACTTCAGGTACATCCTTCCGATAATAAAATAGACAAAAATCTTTCAAAATTTCAGCCAAATCGATCAATAACTTTTTGAGTTACAGCATGAGCAGTTTTTGAAAATACAGTTTCGAGATAGCGCCTTTAAAGTTCCAATAATTTAAAACTACTAGTTTTAGTGATTTACTGATCAATCAGCGATTCCAGGTGCATATAATGAACCTTCACCCTCCTCGAAGAGCTGGTTTTCTTCACAAAAGGAATTATGAAAGAAATGTTACTCCACCCCAAACGCTCCGGCTACCTGACTCTCTAGTTGACGGTATGTGATAGAGCCCCGGCGCTCTCGAATATGTGCGATAACTCAGTGAATAGTTAATTAGATTTTTCCTCTTTCCCATATAGTCTCAATATATTGTATTTTTGAAATAAGAAAAAAACAAAAAATCGATTTTTTGAAAATTGTAAAGGGTTTTGCCCCCTTAACTTAAATATCTTTTTTACTGGATTATACTAAAACGTTGAACCACATGTTATTTTTTTCAGAAAATCTCCTCTTTAATTTTGGTCCTTTTTATTAAAAGCCTTATGTCAAACCTAATAAGTGAAAATGGCCTCCAAAGTTGGGTATCAAAACGTAACGAATTCCACTTTTTAAAGCTAAAATTTTCTATGAAGGCTTGAAATGTCACAGTTACTTTTTTTATTACAATTAGATATGATAGGGATGACATCACAGCTAGACTAAGAACTTTGATATTTGTGTTCTTTTTCTATGAATTCTTGAAAATCAAAATTTTTGTATTTTTTTCAATGCTTGATGACTGATGTCTCTGGTGAGGCTTGGTATAAAAATTTGATTTTTGCATAAATTTTACATTATCAATTTTCAAAACTTGTAGAAATTATGTGCGGGTATGCTCCAATTAAAAATCCTGCATTTTAATAAATATTTATTTTATCAGTTTGACCACTTTGTATCTGAATGTGATATTTCTTTTTAGTGTTGAATGAGGCTTTAGAATTAACCAATAAGTAACGTAACAAACTTTAATTCACTTCCATAAGTGTTCCCTACATACATACAATAAATTAAATTAAAATAAAATGAACAGACATATATTAAATAAATAAAACAAGTACATATGTATATTAGAGCGGAACAGTTAAATGTACCTGTGGACACAACAGGCAACAACCCTCGCCTGAGATCCGACACAAGGCCGAGCTGTCATTCACGATAGATGACGGGAGAGTTGGTCGATGCCGCTGGAAGTGAAATGACAATCTGATTCTTTACCTATAACATATTTTATTCAAAGTGTATTTATATTTTGTATAATAAAAAATATGCACTTTGAAAAACAATCTCATTGCTCTTTCTGCCTTTTTTTCTGATAAATGAATTATGTTCTATGTCAAATACACTTTGAAAAACATCTCCATTGTTTTCAAAGTACTTTTATTTTTTATTATGTATACAAAATATAAGTATGCTTAAATAAATAACTTTTATAATACCCTAATAATAATTTAGTATTTACTTGGATTATAACTTAAATTTCGTTAAAGTAAAATTTACTTTCTACTTTTTTCTGATAATTTAAATATGTTATACTTATTTCATAGACACTTGTTTTGAAAATATTTAGGTACTTTTGTTTTTTATTATACAAACTATAAATATACTTCATTATTTTTTACTTGTTTTTATTTGGTAAATAACTTCCGCTGTATTTCATTTTAAAGTTTATTTTTCACATTTTTTCTGAGAATACCAAATTTTTTTATTGGCTAATTGTAAAGCCCAATTCAACATTAGAAAATATATGTATATCACATTCAGGAACAATGTGTAAATTGGTAAAATAAATATTTCTTAAATTGAAGCGTATCGCACATTATTTCTACAACTTTTGAAAATTTATAACTTGGTTCAAAATCAAATAACAATG
This sequence comes from Aromia moschata, assembly GCA_029963805.1. Classification (NCBI taxonomy): domain Eukaryota; kingdom Metazoa; phylum Arthropoda; class Insecta; order Coleoptera; family Cerambycidae; genus Aromia; species Aromia moschata. The sequence goes on from JAPWTK010000755.1 coordinate 79,648, forward strand.
TTGAAATTTCTGTTGTAATTTGCTATCATATAGATGTATGATTTATCCAAAAATCTAATATTTATATCAAGCCCCGCCAGAGTTATCAGGTCTCAAACTTACAAAATTTCGAAAAATTACAAAATCTCATCTCATTTTCAAAAATTCATTATTGCAGTGAATGTGAAATGTGAATTGTCAATGTTTTTTGCTCTAGCTATGATGAGTACTCTATCATATCGAGTTACATTAAAAAAATTAACGACATTTCAACATTCATTCATGGAAAATTTCAGCTCTAAATAGTGGAATTCGTTACTTGTTTTATTCGTTTTTCACTTGTTAGGCTTGACATAAGGCTCAGATATAGAAGACCAAAATTAAAGAGGACAATTTTCTGAAAAAGATTATATGTAGTTCAATATTTTAACATAATCGAGTGCAAATATATTTAAGCTAATGCTAATGTCTGCAATGTAAAAAAAATGTAAAATGGTCGAGCAACCATCATTGGATCAGTTCATACGGATTGACCGTTTTATGAATATTCATCGATATACTTGTACATTACTTATATATAGTTTTCCTGTTAACACGTCAACTGTTACTTGACTAGCTTCAGCTTCAGCAGTATTCCATTTACATCCGTAATGTATTTATGTTTGGTTCATACATCATTGAAAACCTTCCGTAGCATAGGTTTTATATGGTTCATAGTGGTAGTTGATGGTAAAGTTTGCAGGTTGCGCAACTTCAAAAAAAGCCATATTTATTTTTAATTTCATTGATAACAGAGGTAGCTAAACTATTGAAATTATTTCTTTTGTTGTGATTGAAATTTAAAACAAAAATACCGTTTTTGTATGATTTTTTGAAGGTTGCACACCTGTAAACCTTGGCGCCAACAAGCACCAACTGATTCATACCCGAACTATTTATAAAAAAGATACCTAAATTGAATCTGCATTTTTGAAATTATGATAGGTGATGTATAAATTTCTTTATATGCAATACGACTATTGAAAAAAAGGAAAAGAGACTGAAAAATAATATTAATGGAAAATATTCCCTATAATAATTTTACAAAAATTTAACATCACTACATTTATCACGCACAACAAAACATATCAACAAATCCATAATATAAATAAATATAAAACACAGTAAAACGTAAATAAAAAATGTATAAAAAATAGAATGTACATATATAGATATATGTATAAGACAAAAAATCGTTTGTAAGTTTAAAATATTGCAATACCTAGATGTCAGGTGCAATTAAATATACTGTGACTCTGTTTTTTAAAGTTCAAATATGAGAAGCAGAACAGCATTAAAAAAACTGTCCCATTGTTAAGCTGGATTCGAGTTTAGAAGTTACAAAGTTACAGTGATGTAGTTATGAATTGAATTTGGTTTTCTAGTTATTGATTGTGGATTCGTTAAAATGAGATGGTTTAACACTGAGACACACACAGACAGTTTAATAACATTGCCGATTAGCAAAGCTTCGGCAAACCAAAGAGCAGGCAGAGCTGGAAGATTAAGGTCTGGTAAAGTTTATAGGTAATTATTTTGGATAAGATTTTAACTGATCATTGAAGCATGACCGAAAGTTATTAATTCTAGATTATATACTGAAGAGTTCGCTTTAAAATTTGCCGATAATACACCTCCTGAAATGGTACGAAGCAATCTGACCTATGCAGTTCTGCAACTGAAGGCGTTAGGAATTAGCAACATATTGAAGTTTAAATTCCCCAGTCCACCACCTGTAGCAAATTTACGAAGTGCTCTAGAGATACTATATGCATTGGATGCCATTGATATTCAAGGGGAACTCACACGACCCTTAGGATTTCATATGTCCGAATTCGCTCTAGATCCGCTGTACTCAAAAATCCTTCTAAGCTCAGGTAAGTGATAATTAAGCTTGGTAGAACTAGTAGCCTTCCGCACGTTTGCAATAGTTTATTATGAAATTATATCACACACAACACATTACATACAGTATGTGTAAAGCCGACATCGGCCAGTTGTGAAAAAGGACAAATTCTACACTTCTCGTTCTAACGACTAGCGTAGCGTGGTTAGAGGGCCGGTCTTATTCCCTCACTACCTTCGATGCGTATGTGGTTGCTTCTAATCTGTCATCTCACTTCTGTTTGTCTTTTTAATAACTGGCCAATGTCAACTTTACACATACTGTATAGCGGAGGTTGTACAACAGCACCAGCTACCACAGGACTACTGAAATAAATATGAATTGAGGCAACCCCCATCACATGCTACGCGAGTTGCCAATGTGTTGCGTTGCCGTATGTCTACTTTAGTGATTATAACTAGGGTCCAGCAAGTGTGCCACAACGCAGGGTTGAACTCGTAAGCCGTCATGTCATTGACGCAAGGACATATGAGAGACCAAAAAGACAGGAGTAAAAATGTGTTAAAACATATATACCTATCGCTTGTGTCATTCAGAAACACCAACTCTCTGCTTTGCTTGAGTGTACGGTGCCGCAACCAGTAGTCTTTCTGCATTAAACGTGAGCGAATTAGTACCTGTACATATGGTTGAGAAGGAAAATGATTCCACATCTACTGAAGTTAATGGTGCAAATTCAAAATAGTTCACATGGACAGAGACGACACACCACGCACATTATTTTCACGAATTTCGTACAGTTGTTTATGTCACTAACAGTTGTTTGTTGCCACTAACATCAGTACATTATTATTTTTTACATCTACAGAGGACAGTGCACGTGTTACTACTGTTTCTAGACTTTTAGCCGTTGTTTGCAAAACCCGTTTACTAGCTATCAGCATCGGGGGCGAAATATCTGAAACACTTAAAATTCATATCAGAAGATTACCTCAATTATCTGTTATTATTATTACCGCAAAAATCTGTTGTTTTGTCCACTGTCAGCCACAGAAATTTATTGCGTATGTCTTCTTGATGACATTCCCATGACACATTGATATGTCTTCTGTATATATGTTTTACGCAATGTATGGCTACAAGGCAATGGAAAATCGGATACATATTTGATAAAAAAAAAGTAAAGTATGTCTAAAGTAAATATTGTCGACCACGTTTCACGCAAGGTAACATGCGCAAAACATTATTCACAAATCAAACCAAAATTCCTCTTTTCTAATAATACCAGTAATATTTTGTTGATGGATATTCGAATCTAAATGTCTTTCACACTCTCGGCGTCTATGAAATATGTATTGATTGAAAGGAACACATAAAATATGTGATCCATGTATTGTAAAATCGTCATAACTTTGTCAGTCTATTCATAAATGGTAACGACTGTGCCATTATTGCAAAAATCCACACAAAAACAGGTAATATGTAAATACACTACACAAACTGAGTCACTCACGACTCATAAAATTATTTTGAACTCGGCGTTCTACCGCCCATCCACTCACATCGAGCTAATGTATTTTAAAACACTACGGAATCGGCGCACTCCCTGTGACTAAAATGCATTCATACTTTAATTATCATAGAGTTGTTTAGTGCCGACCCTGCGTTGTGGCACATTTTCCGGACCCCAATTATGACCTAGTGGTTTGTAGTGGGCGAACAATAAAATTTAGTTATTTTGAAATTTATTACATTAAGTCAAAATTGCTCAAAGTGCTTGATTTAAGTAACAACATAGTTATGAGGGTGGAAACTGTACACATTGTGTATCAGCATTTTAAATTTATTTACTTGCATTTGTCTGATGATTAACATTTTTTGTTTACACCAAAGTTTTTTACCAATAATGAGTTAAAGGTTTACACAAACTCAAATTTTTAAATTAATGCAGGTGGTAGTATTCGACAGAATCGAAGTTCTAATTCCATAAAATTTAGTCCCTACTAACTTTAGGGGTTCGGTGTTTCTCGCTTCTCACTCATGTCTCCCAAATTTCTGCTCTACATTCAGTTAATTTGTACTTATAAATGTCACATTCACTTAACACACTTAATTTTTTAGGTGATTTTAATTGTTCCGAAGAAATCTTAACTATAGTATCCATGCTACAAGTTGAAACAGTGTTTACTAAACCCTCAACAGGAAATTCAATCATCAGAGCAAGGATTCAAAAGAGGCTGTTTGAGGTCGAAGAAGGAGATTTGATAACTTACCTAAATGTATATAACGGATTTATACAGAGTGAAATGTCGCAGGGTTTTTGTCATAAAAATTTTCTTAATTATAAGAGTTTGAAACGAGTTGTTGAAATTAGGAGTAGATTGGAAAAAATGTTAAATAACTATAATATACCACTAGTGTCCTGTATAAGTAAGTATATATATCACGTATTAATGGTATGTAAATTATACTTGTGGACTATTTCAGGATCTACTGAAGCAATTTGTAAATGTTTAGTGAAGGGACTCTTTCCAAATGCTGCTTATTTACATCACAGCGGAGTTTATAAGACAGTCCGAGGAGATATAGAACTTCATGTGCATCCTGACAGTGTACTCTATACTGTGCCCCAACCACAGTGGTTAGTTCATTTTTCCTCAGACGTAATAAGTACTTTAGTCTTACATCTCAACTGAATATAAAATCTAAATACAGTCAGGTCAGGTTATAGCGAGTGCACTGAGACTAGAACAACTGCTCTACAATATAACAACTGTATAGGGCCTGTCCAATATAACAACTGTATAGGGCCTGTCCGTCATTAAACACAGATTAACAGCATATCAATTTTCAAGTAATTTTAAGTTCTTTAAACGAACATACAGAGTGGACCAAACAAATTTTTTTATTAAGAAGTTTTTTTTTTAAGAAGTAAGATAAAATGACCAGTTATTGACACTATTAGATTACCCGCAACTTTATAAATTAAAAAAAACTGTTTATTCTTACGATCACAAAACTTTTTATTAAAACAAAAAATGTATAAAGGATAATAAAAAAAAGATCCCCAAAAAAAAAAATATCTGAAAACAATTGTGAATTTGATGTTCTGCGACATTATGCCGCGCCTTTGTTAAATTTTGTTAAACTGTTTGTGTACTATAATTTCCGGATTCCGCCACAAAAAATCTTTAAACGACTTATTACCGCATCGGTTATTTTTAAATGGATTTTGCCTTTTTTTTTTTTTTAATCAGTTTTTCAGCACTATCCATAAATTGCTTTGTGACTGGGAAGTGTCAGAAAGCATTAATACCCACTAGAGCTACCAATTTGAGAGTATTTTGTGTACAAGGTGAGCTCACATATAAACAATTGTGTTATCGTGACCATATAGACCGGAACGGAAATTGACTAAAATTGAATAGAAGCCTGATACTTTAAACACTTATTGTAACTTTAACAAAAGCAACTAACCCCAAAATATAAAGTTGTGTTATTAATTTGAGTGGTCCAATCTCCAATCCGATTTGAGTGGTGATCGGGCTCGTATATACAAAGCTCAACAGTGGGTAGCTCTAATACCCTCTGTACAAGAATATGTTCTTCTGGTGTAACAACACTAGGTGGACCCATTGTACATGTTTTAGGAGATTTTACAGTGGCAATGGGAACTCTCCTTACTACATCTTTAAGCGCTTTGGTCATTTGTTTAGTATTGTAATTTTTTTTTGGGAGCCATATCTGAAACCAAACTAATCTTCCAGTTATCGACATATCGCTGTCCAGTCATTGACACCCCCATGTCGATAACTGGACAGCCTAATTTTACAAGTAAAAAGTTTGGCAATATCAGGTTTTTGTGCTTAAAATTTGTACTGAGTAATCTAAGGGGATGTAAACATCCATTCTTTGACATGGTGTCAATCACTGGATGAGACTACAATCTCTGCGCCAGTGATCGACACCTGTATATTAAATATATCCAGATAATGTGGATGATTTTGAGGGTTATTGACGAATTGATGCGCGTTCAAGATTCTAGCTTCAAGATTAATTCTAATACAGGCCTGGGGAGTTTTAGGTGGCGTGCCCTGTATGCTAACTCTTGCTATAATTTTAAAAAATCCAGTTGAGTCAAGAATTTGAGGATTCCAGTAAGAAAGAACCAAATTTAATTTGGGACGTTTGTTTCAAATATGATTTTATGCTGGTTTTTGTTAACAGTTTAGTGTTTTAGAAAGTTCTATTTAATCACGGAAAAATTAATCCCCTCAACTTTTGGGGGCAAGTTTTTTTCTAATGGGGTCTCCATTTTTTATTGCAGATTCAAATTCAGCATCTCGAAATATACAGGGTGTTTAAAAAAGACGCGGCAATATTTAAGGGGGTGATTGCCCAGGTCATTCTATAAAAAAAGTTCCTATAAACATAGGTCCGCAAATGCTTCGTTACCGGTCTACAAGATGTTGAAGTTTAATTTTAAAAACAGTAAAAATTAGATTTCTCCAAAACCGTTTGATATATTATAACGAAATTTTAAGCGTGTCAATAGCTATGGGAGACGCATACTTTGCAATACAAAATTATTTTTTAGTCTTACCAGTGGCCCCAGTATCGGCATGTCACTGGCTATTTTTAAAGGAAAAAATAGGACGCCGCTGGTTTTTCTAAAAATAAAAATTAGTTTTCAATTCTTTGTTCAAATATGATGAAAAAATATTTCTTCAGATTTTATTATACGATGCACCGTTCTTGAATAAAAAAATAAAAACCATTTTAGTACGCGCCTAAATCAGATGCTGTTTTAATTTAAAAATTCAAATTATTATTTGTTGTTTGTAGAAATACTAAGGGGGCTGATTTTAGAATATTAAAATTATTAAGTCAGGGGGGTACTTTAACCAAATTTATTGATAAAATAATGTACAGCACTGACTAATTTTTACTGTTTTTAAAATTAAATTTCAACATCCTGTAGATCGGTAATGAAGCGTTTCCGGACTTATGTTTATAGGATTTTTTTTTATAGAATGTCCTGGGCAATCACCCGCTTAAATATTGCCGCGTCTTTTTTAAACACCCTGTATATGTAGGTTTTGTCCAAAACATTTTTTTTTATTCGTAATTAATAACTTAACTGACAAATGTACTTCCAAAGGAACTAAACTCAACAACACTGAAGATTTAAAAGAAAGAATATCTAATATTTCAAATACAATAACATCGGAAGTATTGCGGAGTGTCTCCGAACAAGTGTACTTTCGATTGACATTCTACCAAGAGAAGGAAGGTCGTTAATTCCAGCACATTTTTTCATTTCAATGGATTTTTCCAAAGAAAATCGGACGGTCCAAGACATGTAGCAACTATCATTGTTTAAGGATAAAAATCGGTATAACTTTTTGAATAATACATATTTTTTAAGAATCTGAAAAGTAAATTTGTTCCTTATTTTATTAGGGAAGGAGGCCTTTTGGACCACTCGGTATGTTTATTGGTGTATTTGCCACAAAAATTCAATAGCCGCGTGAAAAAACAAAGGTCTCTAACATAGTTACCATGTACAATTATTATTATTGTTTATTTAGAATTAAAGCGTTAATAAAGTTAAATTATAGACAAATAGGTACTACATACATAGTTTAAAATAAATTCGCTAATATTTTTTGATGGAACTCAAATTCCCTGATTTTCATGATCTCTAATATGGTGGGAAACCTATAATAATTATTTCTTTATACAATTAGTTTTGAATCATGTTATGTGCTTTATGGACATTTCTTCTTTTAGGGTACTGTTTTGTGAGGTCATACATACTGCCAAGCTGTATATGCGAGATCTCACTGTAATAAAAAGTGACTGGCTGTTGGAACTAGCACCTCACTTTTACTATAAAACAGCTTTTACTGAATAGACTCAGTTTTAATACCTTAACTACTGTTATTATCTGTGAATAAAACAACTTGCTATTATAAAGTCTTTATTTTGATTGTAATCTTTGTTTCTTACGTTCTAAATACTCCTTAACATTATCAAATTTTCTTTTATACAATACAGCGAGACTATTGTTCTCTTCTAACGTTAACATATTTTTATACTTAGTATTAAACTTTTCTACATTACTGTCATCAATTTGTGTAAAATTGTTACTATCCAAATTATAAATTAAAAGTTTAGTACTAAACACATAAAGATTACTACTTAATAAGAATACAAATGGCAAAGAGGTTTCAATTTTACTTACATAATTAGACGTAAATGATTTTAAATCTGTGTTAAATAACTGAATTGCGCTATAATTATAAAGTGTAACTGCAATAAAAACATGATTGTCTCTGTGATTTATTTGCATGTCATTAATGGGTAAAGCGACAACTTCTACTTTTTCTTTGTCCATTTCCTCAGCAAATGCTTTTAGAAAGTCGCCCTCAATAAAATCATTAGTATTAATCATGCTTAGCTGTTTACCTTCAACAAAATTCCAAAAAACGTACTGTGCCATCCCCAGAAGCCGATAGTAAAATGCTACCAACTAATTTTATTTTGGTCACGAATTCTTTATGACCTAAGCATAAGCTGACAATATTGTACGAATTAGGGAAACACGATACACGTATTTTTTTCATCTCTATCGCATGTTATTATATATTTGCCACATTCACTAATTATTACATCTAATATCACACTCATATGTCCAAGCAACAGGCTTGGTGGATCTTCTGTATTTAGTTTGTACAAATAAACATCTCCAGTTTTGTCAGCTATTAAAATGTCATTTGAAGGTGTAAAACACAGTTTACTTGCTGCTCGATTCACTGTAAACTGTTTTATTACAGAAAAATTCTGGTCATAAACAACAACTTGTTTATTTTCTGTTGCAACTACTACATACTGTCCCAGTTTAGAAGATTCTAGCGATGTTATATTTTTCGCTTCTCCTTTTAAAATGTGTATTTGACCATTGGTTAAATTTTCTGGCAGGACAGGTTCCGCAACTTTCAAGTGACGATCTTTCTCATTTTTTACATCGTACACAATTATATCATCATTAGAAGTAATAATGAAATTATCATTAACTTTCTTTAAAAGCACCATTATTTTTTAACTACAGTACATGACCATAAACTCATGAACATAACCACAAAAAAGCTAGGTAACATAGAAGTAAAATCAGTGAAATAATAAGAATAAGACTCAAGAAAGAAGCATTTCTATTCATAGAGAAATAATACAATAGACACGACTCGAAGAGAAAATAGAAAATATATTGTAAGTTACTAGTATAAATGTATAAGTTAAAAAAATGTTTGTTCTTATAATTGTAGCTCTGATGATGGTTGAATAAAGCCGAAACTTTAGAAAAAAAAAACAAAAACTTTTGTTTTTATAAACTGACCGATAATCCCACAAGTTTATCAAGTTAATTCATAAAGAAACTATATTTCAAGTTTCTCCATAATAATCAAATACGTAGGTAAAGGCTTTATAAATTTACATTAAGGAGGAAACTCAATATTGCATAGCAGTAAGATACAAAAATTACTAGTCTCTTATGAAGATGCACATACACTTACATAAGGCCGCTTTACAGTTCGCAATTTTTATTGCCGGCAAGAAAAATTGCAACAATTTTTATTGCGCGCACGCGTATTTGTGTTTATTTGTTAAGAAATTGTTCAAACAGACATACATACGCGTGCGCGCAATAAAAATTGCTGCAATTTTTTTTGCTGGCAATAAAAAAATTCGAACTGTAAAGCGGCCTATAGGGACATATAGAAGTAAAATAACAATGTTAATAAAAGCTTAATTTCAACATCTTAATTCAGAACCCTGCTGCAAGAACAATGCAGCTCCATTTTTCAAGGCGTGACGAGGTTAGCTGCTTATAATTTCGATAAAAATATTAGGCGTTATTTAACGCAAATTCCACACATCTCAGTGCATGGAGTATACATACTGACATATGCTGAGCTGAGTCAAATTTGCGTTAAATAACGTCTAATATTTTTATCGAAATTATAAGCAGCTAACCTCGTCACGCGTTGAAAATGGAGCTGCATCGTTCTTGCGGCAAGCTCCTCAATTGAAACACAATCTTCTTTTATGATTTACGAAAATGTTCTATCTTATGTTTTGTTTTCTGTTCATTTGGAAATAAACAAGTGAGGTAACTAGCGTCTCTTCTTTGACCAAACCAAGTCACACAGATATATCACACATCCTGAAGAAAAACCATAAATTATTATAAAATCATATTAATTATTATAAGATGGCACCAAAAAATCGAGGGTTGCAATTGTATAATATTAAGCGAACGGTAATTTGTTCCACGGTCTATAGACTTAACGGTCGACGCATTTTGAAAAGCGAGAGAAGTTTTGACGTTTCGACAATTTTGCACCGAGATGTATATATAAATCGGTGCAATTTTGCCGTATACTTTTGACAGGAGTTTATTATATCGCCTTCATTTTATTTTACCTTAAGTTGTCTAAAAAATGTGACAACTGACATGCGAGACAGAGAGGGTATATTTTAAACATCATCATCATAGCTCTGCCCACACAGACAAAATACACTCGATTCACTCTTAAGTCACCAAATCCGTGCATTATCTCGCCTGCATTAAGTCGCGAAATTTATTCTCTCTTAAGTCGCAATCATAACCTCAACTTTTTCGTGTTTTTAATTGCAAAAAGAAATATTTAGATATACCACAGCACTTGTTGTAATGAAAAATGAGCCAGCTGAACGAAAAAATCAACGCAAGAGTACTCAGTCGTGCGTGACAAAGTTCAATTTTCCACTTGAATGAATGAAGGATAGAATGAAGGTTGAATATTTTTAAAAGACACCTAACCTATTTTAAAGGTTAGGTGTTTATATTTAAAGTATTACACAATCATTTTTTCAATAAAAATTGTACATATTCATGCGAGAATCCAATTTCCAAACATAGTTCTAAAACTTTTACAGGCGGCGACTTAAGAGGGACAGTTTCGTGACATAATAGAGAAAAACGTGGTGAAATAAGAGGGAATGTGAATTAAGCGAGTGACTTAAGAGGGAATCGACTGTAATTCCGAATTAAGATTCACGCGTATCGCGTACGCGGAAGCCGCGCTTTGAGTTAAAATCAGAGATTTGAATTTTATGGTTATGAATTTAACCAATCATAACTGAAAGCGTAGCTTTCGCGTACGCCATACACGTGAATCTAAATTCGGCTTAAGCCTTCCGCTTAATTTATAGATCGTGGTGGAATGTGACCTTCTAAACGTGTTGTAGACTATACTTACGCTAACAATATTTTGGAAACCATACAAACAACTGTTCTACATTCATAAAAGCCGCAAAAAAAAATGCAAAACCAGGAATAAATCCCGTCTGTCAGTCTTATCTCATTTGTCATATTCGTATTTGTCAAACGTAATCATAGTAACCAAAGCAAGATACCTGATATACAGCGCTGATATGCATGTAAACGGCTACTGGTTGGTCAAAAACTCGTACGGAGTACGGAGTATATTCCGTACGAGTTTATTGGAACGACATTCATTCCAATATAAGCTGCTTACGATTTGACACGAACTGAGGAAAAATTTAACTGAGATGAGTTCACCGATTTATAATAAAATTATTTATATATACATCTCGGTGGATGAGTTACCTCACCTCACTTCAGTACGTAGTTGACTCCATAAAGAGATTTCTCTATGGTTGACTCAGGATATTGTTCAATAGAACGTACCACTAACTAACTGAGAAAACATTAACTGAGGTGAGGGACTGAGGATTTCGTGCAAATCGTAAGCGGCTTCTTGTCATAACTCACATACATACATCATTTTACATTTAACGTTTGAATTGAATCCTAGTTACCAGTAACCTAATACCCAGTTGTTACCAAAGTACACTCGAACCCCTCTTAAGTCGCCAAATCCGTGCATCATTACCTCGCTTAAGTCGCGAAATTTATCCTCTCTTAAGTCGCGATCATAACCTCAACTTTTTCGTGTTTTAGCTGCAAAAAGAAATATTTAGAGATATACCACAGCACTTGTTATAACGAAAAATGAGCCAACTGAACGAAAAATCAATGTACGTATACCCAGTCGCGCGTGACAAAGTTCAATTTTCCACTTGAATGAATATTTTAAAGATTAAATATTTTTAAAAGACACCTAACCTGTTTTAAATAAATAAATGTATTACACAATCATTTTTTTCAATAAAAATTGTACATATTCATGCGAGAATCCAATTTCCAAACGTAATTCTAAAACTTTTACAGGCGGCGACTTAACCGGGACGGTTTCGCAACCTAATAGGGGGAAACGTGGTGAAATAACAGAGGATGTGAATTAAGCGAAGGTGAAATAAGAGGGGTTCGAGTGTAGTTAGCGTTTCTCATTACACTCGAACCCCTTTTAATTCATCTTCGCTTAATTCACATCCTCTCTTATTTCACCACGTTTCCCCTATTATGTCGCGAAACCGTCCCAGTTAAGTCGCCGCCTGTAAAAGTTTTAGAACTACGTTTGGAAATTGGATTCTCGCATGAATACAATTTTTATTGAAAAAAAATGATTGTGTAATACATTAAATATGGACACCTAACCTTTAAATTAAGTTAGGTGTCTTTTAAAAAATATTTAACCTTTAAAATATTCATTCAAGTGGAAAATTGAACTTTGTCACGCACGACTGGGTATACTTACATTTATTTTTTTGTTCAGTTGGCTCATCTTTCGTTATAACAAGTGCTGTGGTATACCTATCTCTAAATATTTCTTTTTTGCAGCTAAAACACGAAAAAGGACGTTATTATCGCGACTTAAGCGAGATTAAATTTCGCTACTTAAGCGAGTTGATGATGCACGGATTTGGTGAATTAAGAGGGGTTAGAGTGTATGTTATTTCTGTGTTGTGTGACAATTGTCATCTGTCACGAATGAAAATGGGGTTAAGTCGTGTTAATTATGAAAATTGTTAAAATGGAAATGGTTCACAATGGATTTAATACGGCACCAAGAGAATGGGCACCTTTAACAGATTTGTTTTCCAAATTGCCCACGAAAACGCAAAATGGCATATTCTATCAGGAAATTAAACTCACTTGTATTGATGTATTACCAGAATTTTTAGCTTTGGGTACAAATGTAGGACTTGTTTATTGGTTTGACAGAAAGAAGAAGGATATGCAACGGCTGAGATGCGAGGTTTGTCAATATTTCCATAATATCGCATACAATGTTACATTTTATTTCTGTTTGTTTTTGTTTTTAATTGCTTTAAGTACTGTTACAGTATTTGTATTGGTTTGAGGTACATATTTAGTAAAAGTCACTGCAATAATCAACATACAAATTTAAAAGAGTAATAAATATCGAACAACTTTTTAAATTTCGTTTTAGAATCCCAATGTTCCAATAACATCAGTAAAAGTTATATCGACTGTTGATTACATGTTAGCTTGTGGAAACAACGTTGGAAATATAAGTATATTCCAAATTCCTAAATCACATCCTGAATCTGTTCCTGAAAGTTTAAAACCGAAAAATAAACAAGTTGAAAGATATACAGTAACAGAATTACACAGGTCGCCTATAAGTGCAATAGAATGGTCTAAAAATGGCATGAAATTATTTTCCGGTGACAAAAGTGGATGTGTGGTAATAACTGAAATTGATTTTTATATGGTAAGTTTTGCTATATGTAAGTGAGAATAAGTGACATGTATTAGTGGCATGTGGTTATATAAAAGGAAATATTGTAAAATAGGTAGTCCTAATAGTATAAGAAAAATAAACTAAAAGCGTTGTCTTTGTTATCCTATCCGTGTCTGTGGGGAAGTTTAACTACACTATGATTATTACTATAATTTTCTTTAATAACTAGAATCCGGATTTCGATCGTACATGATAATAATATCAGGATAGGATCGTAGCTCGCATGTAACAGAGTTTAGAAATAATGAGCAATGTCTTACCATAGATATTTATATATACTTGTTCATGAGGTTACATATAACTGTTGCCCTAAAACTAATATAAATAACGCTTTTTTTTAATTCTACAATTTGTTTTCACTTTATAGAAGTTACTTGTAGAAGAAGACTTTATAGAAGATACTTGTAACATACCTAAAATGTATGGTAGAGATCCAGGCTCTATTAATAACATTAACTACATTGCCATTATAACAAGCCATCCATGTAATTTAGTAGTCTTACAATTTTAATTTTATTTATTTGTACTGGCTACAAATAAAATGGTTAGGAAACATTAGATGTATTGATTTTTTAAATTAAATTTGTATTTGTAACCATAAATGTTGTGAAAGCCCACTGAAATTGTAATATATAATAATAGGCCAGTCAATAGAGCTTTTTGACACGACACGATTGATACTTGAAATCCGACTACGGGATACTTTTAAGTTCAGTCCTTAGATGAAAACGTATATGAATTGGACTAGGAAATAATTGCACTTTTTTTTTTAATAACAAATTAGTGGAAAAAAAATGGATTTTTTTAAAAAAAAAAAAAAGAAAAAAATTGGATGGAAAAGTTGTAGAGAATTCAAAAACCTTTAAAATGAAAAAAAAATCAAGTCAATCGGTACATTTTTCGCTGGGAAAACTCGGAAAAAACGCAAAAAATTACCTTTTCTTAATAATCTCGTCATTCGAGTATTTTTGCATTAGAAGACTCAATCTTGTGGGAAAATGTAGGTAATATCACGAAGAATGAGTGCAAAAACTGGATAATGTCCGATAAATAGTTTTTGCACAATAGCCGAATAAAGTTTTTTACATCGTATTTTGAATATTCCATAACACGTCGGCGATAGATTAAATAACATTTTCTCGACGGATTCGCAAACTACAGAGTGTAAACTACAATTCGTCCATTTACTTTGTTTCATTTAAATGCCATTAAATTGGTGTAAAACGCCTCTGAACACCGCGCGAAATTTGTTGGTCGCTGCCGCCGCTTCCCCTCGCTCCCCCGCCGACTATACCTCGCTCGGCTGTCAGCGCGCCGCCGAACATTTTGCGCAGTGTTCAGAGGCGTTTTACACCAATTTAATGGCATTTAAATGAAACAAAGTAAATGGACGAATTGTAGTTCATCCTCTGTAGTTTCCGAAACCGTCGAGAAAATGTTATTTAATCCTAGCTCGACATGTTATGGAATATTCAAAATACGATGTAAAAAACTTTATTCGACTATCGTGCAAAAACTATTCATCGGACATAATCCAGTTTTTGCACACTCATTCTTCGTGATATTACCTACATTTTCCCACAAGATTGCTTCTAATGCAAAAATATTCGAATTACGAATTTATTAAGAAAAGGTAATTTTTTCCGTTTTTCCGAGTTTTCTCAGCGAAAAATGTACCGATTGACTTGATTTTTTTTTCATTATAAAGGTTTTTGAATTCTCTACAACTTTCCTACTGGATGCGATGTAATTGCTTCAATAGCTTTTCTTCTATAAGCAAAAAACTGAAAAAACTCCATTTTTTTTCACTAATTTGTTATTAAAAAAAAAAAGCAACTATTTCCTAGTCCAATTCATATACGTTTTCATCTAAGGACTGAACTTAAAAGTATCCCGTAGTCGGATTTCAGGTATCCATCGTGTCATAAACTCACTCCTCTTCGAGCTCTATTGACTGGCGTATAATTATGTTTATTAATATCAGTGACATGCTATAATTTATAGCACATATGCAAGTCAATGGAAATATTAAACGAGACGTATGAGGTAGTTCAACTAAGTTACAGCTTTCAACGATTGCTAGTGTCAACTACATACAGAAGTATTATTTGTCTTAAACAAGATAAATGGAGAGTATGTCAAGTGGGAAAAAAGGATAGAAAAGTGTAAGTGTTTTTAGTTACTTGCAGAGTTGTAGTTCGATACGCGTACATGCATATTAATGTTTCATTGAATCTCGATTTGGCAATAGTTTCTTATAAAATTCTTGTAATAATATCGAGACTTTTTTCAGTCTAGGTAGTTTTGGAGGAATCATATTTCAGAACGGTTATAAGATTTCCGATACCTCATTATATTGTACAAGGCCTGGATTAAGAATATGGATTGCTGACATTGATGGAAATGTTAAAAAAACTCTGTTATTTAAGGTAAGCATTTATTTGTTAAAACTACACAGTAAAAAGAAAGGCAAAGAAAGTAAGAATGTTTATAGCTTAATAGAAATTTGCTGGAATAGGTATCTGGTCTAAATTTCTAAATCCAAGTTACGTCTATCTTTACATATTAAAACCACACATTGGTATTGGTGTACAATACACCCAGAAGAGCTTTTCCCATGAATTGTGCATTATGAACATATTTGTATCTGAAACAACAGTACTGGAGATATATTTCTCAGGTATTACCAAAGATATGTACAAACACCGACAGAAACATTTCAAGCAAGCAAAGTATAATTTACCTACCTCATATTTATTACGCTATCTTATAAATTAATTTATAAGATAGCTTTTAAAACTTTATTCACTTAAATGACCTCAGTGGCGGTGCGTGATCCTAAGATTGGGGGTGCACCATACATAAAAATAACGATAATCATAAGAATAATAAGAATATCCCTAATATGAGATAAATATTTATATGTTATATTTAATATGAGATAAATATTTATCTCATATTAAGGTTATTCTTATTAACTCTATTAATTTGAAAACTTACCTAATTTTCTTTGTAAATGAGCTCAATTCTGCGATTTTTACACTGTGCATATTTTTCAATTACTTTATTGTTAAAATTTTCGATATTTGTAATAAAGTCTTTTTCAATGGAGAGCATAGCCAAAGCTGACAGTCTTTCCTGGCACATGGTGTTGCGCAAAAAATGTCTTTATTCGTTTTAAAGTCGAGATACACCTTTCGGCTTCTGCTGACGAAACAGGTACTGTAATGATGATTTTCAATAATTTAGCACTTTCTTCAAAATTTGACTCTAGATTATTGGAATTAAGAAATGTATTTAGTGATAGAGCTCCGCTTAAATTTCTAAACTCAATTCGTTGATAAATTAAGGACAACTCGGTACGTAATTTATTTATGTCCAAAAACGGGTAAGATTCGACTGTTTGTTTTAAGTAATTTTCGGGAATTTTTTTTAACATATTCCGAAAATTTTTCTGGGAGAAGTAAATTGGATGCTACCAAGTGTCCAGTAAAATTAAATCTCTCCTTAGCTTGACAGATTATAATGTCACACACTTCCTTTAGTTCTCTATTTTTGTCTTCCGTAGAAGTGTCTACTCGTCTCCTTTTTATTGGTTGTATTTTATTTGGTTCATTTTCAGTGCTTGTGGCGGTTTCGGGTACTATTTCGTATTGCAGAAATTTCTCTAATAAAACCATCTATAGATGTTTTTACATAAACTGGATCAGTTTCTCTTTTTTGTAACTGATTATACAGAATGTCGACATGTGGCATAATTTTGTGAAAATTACCTAACCAAAATAGAAAATCGTTATCCCTTAAAGTTCTTTTCAATCCACTGGCTTTATCAATAGTAGGTGGATGTTGTATGTGACTTTTTTTCATCTCAATCAATTCTACACATTCCAGCAATTCTTCTCTGTTTTCAAACACAGTATTTACTATTCTAGAATTGAAATTCCATCTTGTAGCTGCTGATCGGGGTAATCGAGTTCCTACTACTTCATCAAGAACTGCGGTACATTGTGCGGAATTAGAGAAAATTACCAAAACCCTCCCAAAGTTGCAAAGAATACTTCTACGTTCCGATTAGCAGAAGCCGCATTTGCCATAATTAAATTTAATTGATGCGCATAACAATGCACATATTGGGCAGTTGGATAACTCATCTTAATCCTGGCTTGAACTCCATTCGATGATCCACTCATAACGGCATCTCCATCATATGTTTGAGCAATCAATTTATGTGGGTCATTTTTAACATGGTAGTCTAGTTCACTTTTTTAAACATTCCGCCAATGATCTGCATCATGTCCTACTGGTTTTAAAAAACCCCAGAATCTTTCTACAGGCTTTCCACCCACCATGTAACGATATATTAAAGCCAACTGAAAAATTGTAGAACCGTCTGTAGTCTGCTATTATAGCAACAAAAGTGGATTTTTTAATTTCAATGGTTATTTCATCGTGACAAACTTCAAGCATGCACTGAAGTAGCTCGTTTTGTATAGTATTAGAAGTTCCTTTAAAAGCCGCCGCGTTTTATAAATGATACTTCATAGCCTCGTCTAATTCGGCAGTGAAATCAATCAACCCACGAAAAATGCCTGGATTGGATGATGTTTCTGATTCATTGTGTCCTCTTAGGACCAGGTCAAATTTTCCACAAAAACGAATACAGTTAATAATAATGTTTAAAACATACCTGTTTTTTGAAACCGCTTCATTGTGTGCTGCCACTCCTCGTCGATGAGCAGAATCGAGCATTGTCGCAATATTTGCAGTGCCTAGCATGGCTAAATTAAAAACATTATTCATGTGTCCAGCAGAATTTGCACGTTTTTTTATTTTCTCGTTTATGTGATTTAAATCTGTTACTCCAGTTTTGGTCCAAGGTGTTTCTCCGCCAAACAAAACACACGGAAAACAAAACACTGCATTCAATACATCGCATCCACTTAACCACTAATGTTTTTTAAATAAGTCATTATTAAATGTTCTTACAAATTGTTTATTTTTTTCCTTTCACGGCTAATTTTAAATTAATTTGTTGAGTGGCCCTACCTAGAGTTTTAATTTGCACTTTTTCCTCCAAACTCAAGCTAGAGAATGGAGTTTTTAATAAGTTTTGAATAGAATTCATTATTCCAAACGATTCTAACCGAAAACCCGAGTTTATATTTATAAAACGTGAGCGATAAAACAGCGATGTACGAAAACAATTCACAAACTAACCGATGTCACTCTCGTGCGCTCTTAAACTCCGCACATCATATCTATAGGATTCGCCCACTACTTTTTTTAATTGTGGAGGGGCAAGCAGTAACAATACGCGTTCGCTTTTTCGTATTGCACGGAAGCACGATCGTATTGTCGATTCCCGTGCCGCGATCGGAAACCAGTGGCGTTGGAGATAGAGACCTAGTGTCTAATGGATTCGTAACGCTGCGGCCAAATAATATTGAGAGGTATTAACGCTAAATTATTAATGCTTAATTATTAATGCTAAATTGTCGGTAGTGCGCGCGCACCAGCGCACCTTATAGCCCACCGCCACTGAATGACCTAATAAACTCAGAGAATGTGACTAGTATGATCTGTTAATCCTAGTTTACACATTCTTATAAAAGGTTTTTGCAGAGATACACAAATAAATATGTAATTATTCACCAGATTGTACTGCTCAAAGCATTCATGACTACGGGTACAACAGGAATAAGCTCTGAATACAATTTCAGGTTTTGTCTACTGCATATCCTATGGACAGAGGCAAAGCTACTACTTTCTCGATGAATTTTGTGGATATGGATTTCTTAAGATAGGACAACTTAAAACGTTATTAACATATGTACATTTGTCTAAACACCTCAGAATTGTTTATAGAACTTAGAAAATTTTCTCTTTAATCAAATACCATCACAGTAGACATTTGGAAAGTATTTCCCAAGAATGTTACAAAAATTTGACTTTCACCTATCTGCTTAGACACAAATCAAATGGCAGATATTTTTTAACATTCATCAAATATAATTACGTTTGTTCTATTTTTAATTGATTTATATTTTACAGGAAATTTTATCTAAAGAATGCCCTGAAGTGCCAATAATAAACCCAATTTCAAGAAATCTGCGGTCTTTAAAGCCGCAAAAAGAACCTTGTTTTGGTATACTCTTACCTTTTAATGAAAACCTGTTGGTAACATATAACAATGACGTTGTTTATATTTTGAATCCGCAAGAAATGACAATTCTATATACGATAAGTCATCTCAGAGGGTAAAAAATTACAAAAAATATCATTTTGAAAAGGTTAAAGCATAATGAATGTTTTAGTGTTTTAAACGTAGCCACCCATAAAGATGAGTTGTTTATTTTGGAAGAAGATCGAAGTGTGATCCGAATTGGTTATAAACCAGAAAATATGCCTGGTAAGTGATTGATTAGAATTATTACCTCTATTCAAATAGTGATGGGACAGGTACCTTTTTCGTGTACTACTGAGCATATGAAGGAAGAAGTCGGGAGTAGTGTTGCGAAAATTCGAATTAAATAATTCGACTAATTCCATAGTTAATTAAAACTAACAATGATTATCTAATTCGATATATCGAGATAATAAAAATGAGTAGTATTTATTATTTAGTAGTAGTACTCCGACGGGAAACTGAATTGTGAATTATTGAACTGGTATACGCCTATACCTATCGAATATTTCCGATGGAGGTGGAGTGTAGCCAAAGGGTCAAGTAAAAACGGAAATACTCGGGGGAATGCGGTTGCCGTTGCCTCTGGTGACCTTTTTTTTTTTTTTTTTAGCTTTTTTTTGTTTAATCTGCAACCGATTGGGTCAGTAAAGAAAAAGGGTCAAGTAAAAACGGAAATACTCGGGGAATGCGGTTGTCGTTGGCTGTAGTGACCTTTTTTTTTGGTCTTTTTTTTATCTGCGGCCATCGCCCCTCGCTATAATTTGAATTTATAATTCTACTAAAAAATAATTCGAATTATTAATTCGATTTTTAAATATGAATTATTACTACTAATTCGATAGTGAAAATAATTCGATTATTCCCAACACTAGTTGGGAGTTTCAAATTCAAATTTCTATATGTATACTTTGACCAAATTATTAAGTACTCTTTGAACATAAAATTTTATGTTTTAATGTTACAGACCTTTGAAAGTCACAATATTGGTTTTGTTGATAAAGTTAGTAAAAATTGTAATTGTTCTACTATCGATTTCGACCATACCATTGGACCAATTTTAAGTTTTGAGTACTTATTACACAAAATTTGATGGTCTTTAATTTAATTCTTTAATTGGAAAATTTTCGTTAGGAAGGACAATTTTGGAGTTATAAGTAAAAAACTGAAGAGTCCAAAGTTTTTGTGTTTTTTTTATGCCCTCACATAAACTTGCATCGAGAGACCGTGCAAATATAGGATATGTCTGACAAATGATCATAACGATCTCCCACTTTCCAACATTTATTCCCACCAGCGGTTCCCACTGTGTCCGTGTGATTTCACTTTGTGTGTGATTTACTTACTGTGTGATTTCACCGGCCACAATATATAGTGTTGAAATATTAATATTTAGCCAAAAATATTTACATGAAAAATTATGTGCATTACACAACTAACATTAATGCATGTTTTAAATATTTTATTTTGGGCAAGAATCCCAAGTAAATAAGAGGAAACATAATACAATGATACAATTGCAAATACATAAAAAAATGACACAAGTACTCCACAATTTAAAAGTTCAAAAAGCAGCGACAGACATGTTTTGGTATCAACAACCTATCTCCCTAGCTTCTTTCTTAAGTTTTAAATTTAATAAACAAATTTTCATAAATGATTCCATTCAATTCATTGCATTATAAATACTAGAAACCTTCTACAAACGTCAAAAAATTCAATTTTCTAATAAGTGGTATTTTCAAGGAATAATAAATCAAATAATAAGGCGAATTTGGAAGTTAAGTTTAAAAGAAAAACTGTAGACAATTTTATGTATCTGCATTTCTTCTTTAGATACAAGTACCTTGTCATCGTCAACCAATACTTTCCTTCCTCTAACAACATCGATAAAAGATCTCACTACAAAATTACAAGCATCGAGCATAATGTCTGCTATTCCTCCAATATTAGAAAACACATTGGTTAACACTGTCAATATTCACACAGACGAAAATTTGATAATGAACGCTGAAGAGGCAAAAGAATCTCCCATTAAAATTCGAAATATTGACCCGTACGTCCAGAAGAAATTTGATGATATTGGCAAGCAACAATTCAGCGACAAAATATTGTTTAAACAGAGTAAGCATCGAAAAAAAGTATGGCTTACATTCTAGCACTGCCAGTTTGAGCTCAAATAGTTCAGAAGACAAAGACCTAAGTTATACTCGTCCAACTATAATGACCTTAAGTACTGTAGGAGTTCTGCCAGATCTTAGAAGCCCAGATTCAATTAAATATGATATTGAATATAAAGAAAAAATACTCGCTAACGTACTAAATTTAGGTAAAGTTACAATTTTGGCAGAAGATTCCCTAAACGGAGAGAAAAATTCAGGTCATACTCAACATATCCCTGACGGCGATTCCAAGTACAACATAATAAAAGAAGAAAATGTGTACAATAGTCGTGCAGACTTCAAATGTGATAGCGATATTAAAGTCAATGACAGAAATTCAAATGACAGTTCGAAATTAGAAGTAAAAGGTGTTGCTATAAGTTCTGCTTCATATTCTTGTGAGAAACCGAAACAGCCAAAAGAATCACCTCCAGGTAATTAGATTCAAAACATCCTTACACATACAAAACTTATAATGATGAACTGTTTCAGCGTGTGTTAACATTCCAAATGAGTGGAAACTAAGCGATGTCCAGTTAAGGGATAGAAAAATCAGTTCTGACAATTCTTTAAGTGATTGGGAGATTGTGTAGCCAATTTGTTATAGGCGGTTTGTTTATTGGAATGTAATAGGTAAAATGTTTGTTAAACATTTCAAATTTTCATTTACAATCGTAAAACGATTTTCATCTAATGATTATAGACTTTCTTTTTGCATTCCTTTTTAACAACTAATTGGGAGCACATCCATTGACAACCATGAGTATCAATAACTGTGCATCATAGTCTTTATGAGAGCTGTTTAAAAATAATTTTAATGGTAAGATTTCACTAAAAATACAGGTAAATGAACTTGAAATTTCGAACATGTTCTATAGAACATGTAAATTATGATTCTGTAAAGTGATATTATTACTCGGAATTCTAAACAAATGTGAGCAGATTAGATTACTCACACTTTTCACTGATTTTAATTTCTCTGCATAGATGTATTTAATAACAAATATGATTAGGGGCCTCCATTAATTACGTGAGGCTTTTTTGGCAATTTTCGGATCCCCCTCCCCTCCAGGTAAGATGTCATGAGATTTGGCACAACCCTCCCCCATCCCCCAATCTGAGATTTTTCAAACTATGAAAATAATAACTTATTTTTTAGACATAATTTATTACCATATTTTATTTTTTTTTTTTTTTTTTTTGATAAATATTCGCCAGACCCTATCCCCCCTAACGTCTCAAATTAATGGACGCCTTACTGACTGAATGAATGTTAGTTGTTAATTAAATATACCAGTTTTATTGAACCCTGGGTCATCTACATTAAATAAACAGCTCTATTAATAAGTTGTACATTATAAGATATCATGTTTTTTTTTGCTAGTCAGTGATTTTGTATTGTGTAAATTGTTATATTCCCTTTTTACACTTTTTTTTAAAATATGAAATACAGTTTTGTTTTATTGAACGTCACTTTTTTTATTAGCTTTAATGAACTTTAATTTAATCATTTGAAATTTAAAACCTTCCAACTTCCTGCATATTCAGACATAAATATTTATTTTACGTTAAAGCACATATGAATTTACTAGGGTTCTAACCAAATGGTAAATTTGTGCAATTAACTACTCTGTCACAATAGTGTTAATGATAATAGTAATGACAGTGCATTATTTACAACTTCAAGTGAAACTGTCATTAAGCTCCACCTCAATATTGCGGGAAATTCAATCGTAGCATTTTATGGTTTTCTAACATTTTTACTAACGTAACGTATCCAACACTAACACTAACAATAGTGTTAGTGTTGATATTCTGTCAGAAGACAGAATAGTATCTACATTAAAATTGCCAAATAGTCAGTCCCCTGGAATTTGGATTATGTTGCGGTCTTGTGAGGTAAGTATTCACAGACACAGACTTGTGCTTGTGATCCATGGCACGAATGTGGATGCTGTATGTAATATAAAATACTAACATAATTGACTTGATTGATTACAAAATACTGTCTTCACAACAAAAAAAAAACGTGTTCACAGCAGCCTATAACGAGAAAAAATGTAAAATATTATAATCAATTTTCTATGCCGATAACTGACTTGACAGACTGTTATAGTCCTTCTAAAGTGAATGTGAAGATAGATTTTTTATTTCTTTGATGGCTAACGCCGCCCAATGGCGTGCATATATCTTTTATAAATTCGAAAATTGTGAAATAATTTTTTCATTCAAATCAATATAGGAGATTAAAATTAGCCTGCATAAAAAAAACTCATAATACAGTAGGGTCGAGGTAGGGGTCCCCTATTCAATGGGGGTTTCAACCATGAAAGAGCTCCGTTCGAAAAGTCATGGCAAGAAGCCCTGGGTATGAGGCAGGCGAAGACCCACATTACGGGGCCTTGTTCAAATTAATTCAAAGTCTCCTAGGTATGAACCGAAGAGACATTAGAACGGTGACAGGACTCCTTACAGGCCACTGCCACCTTAAAAGGCACCTCCACATGATAAGGCTCATAGATGATCCTGAATGTGGATGGTGCATGGAGGATGAGGAGACTGCATCTCACATCCTCACAGAATGCCCTGCAATTGCAAGGGTCAGAGAACGGCACTTTGGGAGCTGTGTTCTCAACCTAGAGGATGTTAAGAGAATTCACCCCAGGAAAATATGCGCCTTTGCTAGAGAGGTCGGCATACCTGGGTGAATACTCATGGAATGTGGGTGCACAATGAACCCATCAGGTGGACTAAGTGCTTGGGTTTTCCCGCCCACTTCTTTTTTTCAATCATTAATTCAGGGTCGCGGTAATCCGAACGGAATTGGGGGAAGGTGGTGTTCGAATTATCAAAACGTTCGGATTACCTATTGTAGCTATTTATTGAAAAATGCTGAAATGTTTGTAGAAAAAACTGATGTATTAACACACTTTATTCATTGTACATTAGGTAGGCATTACTGCTATTAGAGGGGGTTATTATGATCAGCTGGTGACGGCCCCGTAAATAGTGTTACTATGACAACATTATATCGCTCATTGGAAGGGAGGCGGAAAACGCAACGCGTTCGGATTAACGCGTCGTTCGGCCTACCCGGTGTTTGAATTATCGCGACCCTACTGTATTTGTACACCTTCAACGCCACCACCGTGCTCAGCATCCTTGAAAACGGGGGGGGGGGGGACATTTTGCCGCCGATATAAAAAAAGTACTCCTTTCGGGGGGTGAGTTTTGGCTGGTGGGGGGTTGCAAGGGATATTGAACACCACCACCGTGTTCAGCATCCTCGATAACGGGGGACAGACGTTTTGTCGCTGATATAAAAAAAAAAAACCACCCTGGGGGTGAGTTTTGACCGGTGGAGGGGTTGGTGAGGCTTGGAAGTCATCTTCAACACCACCACCGTGCTCAGCATCCTCGAAAACGGGGGAAAAAGACGTTTTTTTACAAGGAAATGATGTAGGGGGTGGTTTTTGGCCGTTTTGGGGGGTTGCGCAATCCCAAAGAGACATTCTGACACCGGCATCGTGTTCCGCATCCTCGTAAACGGGCGGGGAGGTACTCTCGATCCGGGTAAATCAAAATCTTTTTTCCGCCCTTTGGGGGGGTCCCGGGGGATTTTTTGTTAAAAAAAAAAAAAAATTAAACCCCTTTTTTTTTTTCCCCCGTTATTTTAATATTAAAAATAAGGATTTGCTGTAGATCCGGGTAAATCAAAATCATTTTTTTCCGACATTACAGACGCCACTATTCTGTAAATAATGCTCATTTAGCCAGACAATCTGAAAAAATTGTCTGCCCAGCAAGAACCACGTGGAGGTATGCCAGGAAAAAGGATTGGGTCGGGCATGTTAGTAAGAATATGAAGTTAGTTTTTTTTGTTTTGATTTTTTTTTGCATTTTTTTTTTTTGCCTTTTTTATTGGATTTGGAAAATACGGTATCTAGTAGAAATACGTATGTAAGAAACAAAAAACGCGTTTTTAAGATACCTACAAAGGAAATTGATGTAAAAGAATTTAAATGGAATTGTCAGAATCTTGTCCATTTGAATTCCATCTGAAGTAGAATCGTTTCCAGGTTGGATAACTGGTGCTATATATGCTGCAAAACAGTATACACTCGAACCCCTCTTAATTCACCAAATCCGTGCATCATCACCTCGCTTAAGTAGCGAACTTTAGTCTCGCTTAAGTCGCGATCATAACGTCAACTTTTTCGTGTTGACTTTAGCTGCAAAAAAGAAATATTTAAAGATAGGTATACCACAGCACTTGTTATAACGAAAAATGAGCCTACTGAACAAAAAAATAAACGTAAGTATACCCAGTCGTGCATGACAAAGTTCAATTTCCCACTTGAATGAATATTTTAAAGGTTAAATATTGTTAAAAGACACCTAACCTATTTTAGAGGTTAAGTGTCCATATTTAATGTATTACACAATCATTTTTTTCAATAAAAATTGTATTCATGCGAGAATCCAATTTCCAAACGTAGTTCTAAAACTTTTACAGGCGGCGACTTAACCGGGATGGTTTCGCGACATAATAGGGGAAAACGTGGTGAAATAAGAGAGGATGTGAACTAAGCGAAGGTGAATTAAGAGGGGTTCGAGTGTATTCGTTTTCTGTTTGTATAACATACAAAACATGTATAACATGAGCTACGCAATTTTGCCATACACCGCTATAATTGTTACCAAGTATTTGCCGAATATTATCAAGGGACGGCTGCGCTTAAAGTTGGCGATTCATTATATTTCCGTAAACGACTTTTTACAGTACCCCAAACCATAATACACAAAACATCTAAATAGAGGTTAATAACTATTTGACAATTACACTGGAGTCTCCAAAATTTGGCCCTCCAAAATTCGTTTTTCTATCCCCACTATTACCACGAGCTCTTTGCTCCTGTGCGGCGCGCTATTTGAAATCCTTGCAACATTAGTTTATTGAATAGGAAGCAGAATTATATTTAAAAACGCGATATTCCTCTATATTATGGGATCCTTTATGTGTATTTATAGAACCCTTACAATTTTTGGCTCCATTACTAAAAATTTGGTCCGCGCACTCCTACGTACATTTTTCACGCCGGCAAAACAACAAATAAGTACAGCCTCACTTGACAGTAAGCACCAATGCCGTGACTTTTCAGTGGCTGTGGTGGGGTACCCCTCTTGAAGCCAAATTCTGGAGACATTCTGTTCCCGAGCTACGCCGAATTTTGGAGACTCCAGTGTACATATTTTATAAATGCGCAATATGCGCATGTGTCAAGACAATGGGCGCATTCAGGGACGCTCAGCGGCTGAGTAGCTAACTTAGCTACCTCCCTGGATGGACGTGGCTGACACTTTTTTTGATCTCAGCGGCTGACCAATTTACTAAGCCTAAAATATTATAGCTGAGATGCTGACTGGACAATAATTCTATCATGATTCTCTCTATCGTTTTATCTGTGCTGTGAGCAACTGAATTTTAACCTACTTTTAAATAGAAGTTATAGAAATAAAGATATTGCTTGTTTTTAAACAAAAGTTATGGAAAAGAAAACGAACCTTTGACCTTTAAGTGTCTTTAAGCACAGAATATGGCAGGAAATTATGAATCCATGATTCATGAAAGTTATCTATGCCATAGAACATATTACGTTTTCTAGATCTTTGCGAAACTCATACAAACGATTCAGGGAGTGTTAAGCCGTTGACTGACAGAAAAGGCTAACTACTAACACATAGCGGTCAGCGGCTGAGCGCCCCTGAATGCGCCCCATGTTACGGAAATTTATAAATTAGCTGCTTTCGATTTACAAGAAATCCTCAGTTCTTGATCTCAATTAATGGTACGTTCGATTTGAACAACTGAGGAAAATAACGTATTTACTTTTTATTAACCCCCCCCTTGCCGCTACTGAGGGATTACAAAACCACCAAGGAATTTCTCTTCAAATAACTCGCTTCTTCAATTCAAAACACTTTTATTAACACTCTACAACTCGTCGATCTTAACTGTGTAACATTCGAATCTCAACTAACTCTATCCATATCCTAGCAACAACACCACTATTTATATAGACATCCAAAAAAAAAACGTCATCAACTCTATGCTATGAACGAGTGAGATGAAAATAGCGGTCATGTCTAAACTTTTCGCTTATGTCAAACTTTTGACAAGTGACTTGTCACAATTTGTAAAATAGACAATGGCTGTCATTATGATGTGACAGTCTTGACAAATAAAAAAAAAAATTTTAAGTTATTTGATGTTTATTATAAAACTATAATTATTAATAAAATATAAAAATTTATTATATTTTTTTTTTTTTTCTTATAATTATAATTTTATTATCTATAACTGAAATAAAAAATCAACTCCGTTTTTAGATGTTTCTTCGTTTTCATTTCTATTTCAGTTGATTTCACTACACCAAACTCAAAATGAAATGAAATGTCATATAAAAGAAACAGCATTTGCGTTACATCCCTAATCCGATCATTTTGATCACGATCTAGTGTTGATGTATACCATAGAAAACCATGCTGTGTATACTCCGATGTTAACATTATAATCTATCTATTCTATGAGTAAATATCAGAGAAAATCCTTTAAAATATGGTTGAAGAAGTAAAAAAAATCATTACAAGATTTGTTAGGAAGAGTAAATGGTTTATACTGTATACTAATTACTGATCGAGATGGAGTGCCTTTATTAAAAGTAGGATCTGATAAAGCCCCGGAACATGCAATGAGACCCAATTTTATTTCGACATTTGGTTTGGCTATTGATCAAGGTAGCAAGTTAGGACTGGGAAAAACCAACACTCTTATTTGTTCATATTCTCAGTTTCAAGTTATCCAAATGAATAAACTTCCTCTCATCGTTACCTTCATTACGAATGATTCATGTAATACTGGACACGTACTGGCATTGGAAAAACAGTTAAATCCGATCATATCTGATCTAACTCTAGCTGTAGCAGAATCATAAAATAACATTACTCAAAATATATTTATTAATATGTGTTATAATAAGGTACACTGTATACAATTAATTAAATATATAATTTTGTATTATTCTCTAATTAGTATTATTGGAAAATTATGCGTTATTAGATGATCATCTTGGAACACCACAACTATATTTACTTCAAATTCTGGAAACAATAGTTACTTTAATTTTAAGAGAGGATGTATGGAGTTATCCTTCGGAGTAATTATAGGCTGAGTATTTATTATGTACTTACACTAGAGTCCCGATTAACCGAATTGTCTATAACCGAAATTCTGGATTAACTAAATCAAGAGGTGAAACTTTTTGCTGATGAAACGACTTGTGTGTGCAGCACAGGTTCTCCATCAAGTTTCCGGAGAATAGTACCCTTTCCCATCAAACTCGGTTAAATGAGGCTCTATTGTATATGATTTTGGCAGGATAAGGATTAAAACAAGTTCTATTTCACAAAAGTAAAACTGGTTATTTGGCTTTGATCAATGCCATAAAATCAACAAAACAACATGCATATCAAAATAGTATGGATTTGGGTACCTGCATGCAACAGTTTTATTTTAATGATGACAATACAATATACAGGGTGTATCATGAAATAAATAGCCAGCCATCATGAAATAAAAGGGAAGGAAGTAAAGCCTGACTGAAGGATAAAATAAGACAGATATAATTGCCACACATATCAGCATGTCCCATTCAGCGGATGGGTCAGTGGATTATGTGGTGGGGCGATTCGCATTTACTGTCGATTTTGTACCCTCCCTATTTCAAGGAGAACTGATCCCTGGCACCACCAAAGCCAAGGATTGGAGTGTGAGCAGTCTGCTCTGACTTGTGTAAAGTTACTGTAACGTCTTCATCTATCTCACTTAATGAACGTCTTTCTTCACATTTCGGGTGAAAAATTTATTTCACACCTGGTATTGTCATTAACAATATAAAAGAGGGCATCTTAATTTGCTTCGATCATCGATATTTCGAAATTTGCTTAAATTGAGTTAAATATCAATAATATGGTTTATTAAGTAATATGAATTCTCAACGGCAATTGGTAGTAGTAAACGTGAAAAAAATGTGTATTTATTATTAACACTTCTCCACACATTTTTCTCTACACCTTCTATCTATGAAGATTAAAAATGTTTTATAAAAAATTGCAAAGTACTTGCCAAATTTTTTTTTTTCAATTCCTCCCCATCACAAAAGGGGAACTCATGACTCGTGACATTGCTATAAGTCTTGAATGTTGTTATAATTATCTTATGCATATTCATTGCCAGATTGGCTTGCTTCAGTAAAAAAAATTGAGTTACCTACGTAATTGCCCTATTTATTAACATTAATGTGTGCTCATTGTGAGTGTCAGCATGTTTGCTGCAAACTTTGCCTCAGTATGAAAGTTTTCATGAAATAGTAGGATTAACGTATGAGCATCGCACTTTATTTCTTATTGTGTAAATTATGTAGATAAGTTAAAACCTTTAAAACACATAGTTTTTTCTTTGTTAACACCAGGTGTCTTACACCCTTTTGGCACTATGTGCCAACTCTTTTCAGTAATTAAAAAAATATATTTATTAATATTAAATTTAATTATGAATGTATAAACATTAGCCTTGAAAATGGTTTTGAAGTGGACAAAGCAATATTTTTGCTACCTTAATTCAAATTTAACTAACTAACCCTTTCAATGTGTAACTGGTTTAGTGAATCATCCGAGACGGGATTTTTTTTTCTGAATGTTTGACATAAGCGCTGTTGTTTTTGATCAGGATGGTGTATTGTGACATTATTTGAAAATTACGTTATTATTGTTTTGGGTGATGTCTTATGATGACATCATCGTCTAAATTCACCACCAAGAGCAATGATTATTCATTACTAAATCCAAATTTGGTAAATTTCATAAAAGAAAAGAGGATGTTGGAAGATTTGACGATGGTTCTTGATTATTAGCGCCTGAAAAACACTAAAACCGCTTTAATCGCAAGCGACGCATATTAGTTCATAGACGGAAAGCTATTGAAGACAACTACCACTCACAGGACCCAGAAATAGTTTCCTTTCCCTTTGACGAAGCAGATAAGTGGGGGAGTGCGCTTCTTATACGAACAATGTCATATGACATCACCCGTCACTCAGGAGGGTACAGCATGATGTCATATGACATCATCCGCATTGAATGGGTTAAGGTTTATATTAAAGATAAAAAACATACAAACCTATTTTAAAATTTGTTGTTACTAATGTTGGACAAGTAAAAAGCCTTGGAAATATCATATATATCGGAATATTAATATTTTGGGGGACATCACCATCACCTATTTGAATATTCTGAATTTCAGTTGCTACAAATAAATCATATGATTATATAAATATTTTATATTACACATATACATGTAAATTTTGTTTAGTAAGTAATATAGAATGAGGATTTTTTCCCTATTTTACTTAGGATTTCCATATGTTCTGGGCAAACAACTGCTGAAACCCGATGCATCTGAACAGTAATAATTTTTTGTATCTAATCTTACTGGTGCTATTTAACGGGTAAAAAGTGAAGACTTTATGTTTATTTACTTATTATGCATATATCAAAACAATTCATATTAAATAATTATAGTTAATTAATATTATATATAATTTAAATATAGTTAATTAATATTGTTGAGTAACTTTTTTATTCCTCTGCCTATGTCCGGCTTTAGCCAAAAATGATTGGTTTTTGACTGCTTTGTCTGGCTAAAAATGAACATGTATGGCTTATCCGATTTTTGTTAGGCTTCTGTTGTCGACTGAAATTGAATAACAAATTTATTCTATATCATATATACAGATGCTGCAGAAGTTCTAGGATCATAGGACTGACCAGGCGAATTTTTGTGCAAACGCTAAGTGACACCGATTCCCTTTCCCCTACAATAAACAACTATGAATTAGTACTATTTAGACGCTGAGAGAGTGATTTTGTTACAATAGTTCTTTACAGTTTTTCTAAACAGCCGAAAAAGTTATCGAATTGTTATCGAGGGCAGCCAAGGTGACAAATTCAGGTCTCATTTAATGAGGCATTTGTCAACCGGCCTATTCATAATATTGTCAATAATTTTGAATTACGGCGGTGTTGATTATAAACAACATAAAAAATTATCTTAAAACTGATTTTTTATGTTATTTTAAAGAATTATTTTTTGTTCAGCATTCCTATTTTAGTTTTCAAATTATAAAACTTTTCCATAAAATAGACCAATAGTTTACGTGATAATTTCTATTCGATTTCAGACAGAACCACACTCCTCCTTTAGTGCAATTAGTATTGCACTAAATGGTCCATTGCAGTGAAGCTCCACCGCTATATTCCATATGTTTGCTCTTACTAAATTGTGTTGCCAGATTATTTTCTTTTAATTTATGTTATGTTAAAATATTTTTTGCTGAGTTGTCTTTTTTTCATAAAAATTGTTTTAATAATACAAAATACCGATTAGATGCTACACGATTTGGGATCATGAAGAGAACCCGTAAGTATGTCATGGTATTCATAATTAATAACAACGTAAATGGCTAACTCAAGAGTCGATTTCAAATTTATTCCGTTTATTCAGCGTAGGAATTTTTTAGATCACATTGGCTGTGATCGTTGTATAATAAACACGTATGATGATATTCGAGATCGGTTTGTTGTCACAATCGTAACTCTGTCAATACCGATTGGTGGACAGGTACAAATGTGCAAATTGCCCTTGACTTTCATATGATCGAAGAAGGTCTGCATTATCTGTATGTAAAAATGTCATAAAAACATTTTATTTTCTTTATGAATCAGGCTATCCGGTTTTTCGGGAAAAAATCCGGCTAAATAAAAAGTGAAGTTTGTCTCGATCTTTTTGGGTTCTGGCAATCGTATCCTTCAGACACCCTTATAAATTTTACCTGGACATTCCCATACACCTTAAAAAATCCAAACACGTCCAGGGAAACTCGAACATATGGAAACCCTAATTTTATTATCAATAAAGTTGAATAACATAATGGTATACGTTAAAAGTAACTTTAAGCATAAATGATGACGAATTACAAAACTATTTTGTGAAAACATACTTTTGAAAAAAATAGGAGAAAAGGAAAGAGTATTTTTGCATTAAACTTTTCGTCAACACTATTTTATTTTATTTGGTGTGGTTAAACACAATATCTGATTGTGCTATCTTGACATATTGTTTCTGATAGTTTATAGAATTTCCAACAGATATTTCTGGCATTGCAACATACCTTCTCGAGCATAACCTTCAGCACACCCGCAAGTTTCTACCCTTACAAGTTGTAGTTCTATAGACCTAACAGGCGCTGCACATCTAACTAAAGATAGTTTTCCTTTAAATGGTTTTAAAATATTACAGCATACGGAATCCAATTGCCCTTGTAAGAGAAAATCTGGTGCTCCTACAAAAACCAATACACGAAATAAAAATCTTCTTTCATTGAGGTTGGGTACCCTAAATTTTTGGATAATATCACCATGGCGAAGGGTTTTGGTAACTGCAATTCTCTGATCAGTTACGGAATGGAAAATGGATAGCAATAATTTTAAAATTCTTTTCATTTACCTTAATTTCTTTTTGACATCTTTTAACAGTTCCTCTAATTACTTTTAATTGTTACCAATTCCATTAAACCACTTTCCATAAGTGGAAAACTTTCAGTAAAAGGTCATTTACAAAACGATGAATTAGATTTTATTTTAAATAGGGGAATTATGGTATAGAGCCAAAAAATTAGTTCATACTTCCAAACATCCTCAGTTAGTCACAAAAGTATATACTTAAGCAAATAATACGTAAAAAATAATTATATTCTAAATAGTCTATCAAAAAAAATAATAACAAGTTTTTTAATAGACTTCCAGTTACTTATCTACAAGCAAAAAGCTTTATATTTTAAATTATTTTATTGGTTTGGTTAAAGTATAGTTTACTTGAACTCCATGGCATATTTTTTGTCGAATATACTTGTAATTATTATAACTTTCCAGTATTTTACTGCATTTATATTTATCCATATAGTATTTACTCTGCAATAAGTCTTACCAACTTCACACACCTATTATTCAAATGTATTGTAAATACAATTCGCATTTAGTTCTAATTATTACACACCTGCATTACCAGACGATAAAGTAGCTGGACTTAATTCAAAATATACAGGTGTCCTACTATCTTTTAATGGTATCTGTGGACAAGCATTAAATCCAGGAGCATATTGAACTAGAAATTGTTGGCATTTCTGCAGGTCCTTTGAAAGAAAGGAGCGTTTAATATCACATCTTAGTCCATAACTTATGTTAACGTAGACCCCATGATATGTTTCATAGAGTACTTTGTTTGATTTTGGTTTTAACGGTATCTCAAAGGGAATCTGAGTGATCCCCGGACGGTAGTCTACCAGAACCACTGACCTCACAAGATACACCAAGAAGTTGAATGGGCTAGCAGAATACATGAGTAAGGCAAAGTTAACGAGTATGAATTTCATTGTTACCTTCACGGAATTATAAAATGCATCTATGATGCCCACATTTTTCGAGCTTACTTGTAAATTAACTGAACCTTCCATTGTTAATGTTATTCCTTCATGTTTAAAATCGTTATTAGACGAGATAATAATAATGCCTGAAACATTTTCCTAAAAAGTAAATATGAGTAGGTATATTGTGTATATAATTTAATATTTTTAACATACATTTTCATGATATACCTTGTCCGCTCTTTTCAATTTTATATCCAAATTTATAGCCATAATTATAAAGTATTGTGAAATATATAACGTTCATAAACAAATATGAAAAATTATTTACATCTGTTAACTTAGGTACATATTTCATTAAGATGATGAGTTACCTAACCTCACCTCAGTTTTTAACTTTTAACCCACAAAAAAGGTTCTTGTTTAAACCTTACAGAATCCTTAACGTAAAAAAATAAATTGATAGCTGCCCCAAACTAGAATATTGTTCATGAAAATTTAAAATTGCTTATAAAAATTTTAACCACAGAATACCTACCCTAGGGTATTCTGTGCTTTTAACTAAGAAGACTAGAACTAAGGAGACCGAACTCGTTCGGTATCTAGGGATCAAATCTGTCCGCCTCCAGGAGGTGCTGTAAACAGTAATGTACTCGAGTCACGTGATGAGCAGCGGTCAGCAGTCCACATGTGAATGTTTATCATAGAAAACCATGCTATGGTTTTATATGACGTTTATCATTAAGCTGTCAAAGCGGGTGCTTACATGCCGTTTGGCTTTAACAAAAATATATACAAAAATAAATATGGTTCAAAAGTGCTGTGTTGCATTGTATGATTTAAGAAGCGGTCCGAATAACCGGACATTATTTCAAATTACTGATGTATGTATGAAACGAAATATTTTCCTTTGTTGTATTGTTAACGTTGAAGCACGTAACATGAAATATTTTGAGTACATTTTCATATTGATCATTGCGAAATTTGTAATTGCAAAGACATTACTTGTGTAGATTCAATATAATATTCAACAACAAATTAACGAAAAATATCGAGCGTCTATCAAATGTATTCGCACCACGGACATTCACACGGACTCTAACCTCTAATGCACACAGATTAGTACAGAATAGAGATGTGTAGTTCGTGACCGAAAAGTTCGAACGAACTATTCACTTTGAGTGAACTGAACGAACTGTTTCACTCTCTTAGCAGGTTATAGTTCGTTTTGAACTGTTTTTCAGTTTGAAATATTTCGTTCGCCGATAGATTGGGAATCAACAGACCGGGTGGGACGCGTGAATACAATGAACTGTGTTTAACAGTGAAACTGAAATATGTAAGTGACGAATGCCGGCCTGTCATAAAAATCGTTTTATTTTTTTTCAAGGCGGCACCGGTGAAACTTACCGAAATGGAACTTAAATAAATGGACTATAGACTATCTGCAGAATAACTAGAAGCGCCGCGCGCGGAATTTTTCATAACTTTTGTACTGTGGATTTTGTATTGTGTCATATGCGTCGAGTTGTTTTTTGTACTATTTTTGAATTTGGGAAAAGAATTCACAGTGTTGCAAATGTTATTAGTTGCACGGGGAAGAATTTTTTGATAAAGGAAGTATAATTTTCACGAGAATCATATTTATATTTTGTGTTGAAACTGTCTAAACTATTTGATTTATAGGTTATGAATGTAATTGTAAAGAATTGAGTGAAATGTCTGATAAAGAAAATAATAACGTGCAAAATTAGGATAGAATGTACAACAATAGTGCAATTAAATAAAGAGTCAGGTTTAATGATATTTATATTTTATTAAATGACAGTCTATGTACCGCAATTTATATCATATATATTTTTGACAAATGTTTTATTGTGGTGTTGGTGTTAGAACCCTCTTGGTGTTGCGTCGAAAAATAAATAATATTTATTTCGTTACATACACAACATGTATGCATTATTTTATTCTTCAAATTTGAATATTTCTTATTTATATTAATTTTGTACAGAAATATATATTACTAATCCTTATTCGTTAAAATCTTCATGAATGCTTACTTTCAAAATTGGAGGTTGTAAATGAACCAAAATAGCTGCCATAAGAACAATGTCATCGAAAATGTTAAAGTGACCAGAATTTGATTTTGCCAAAGACGGACATGTTCAGCTGGTTCACACTGACGAAGCTAGAGTTTATTTTTCGCGCCGTGAGGCGCGAACTAAATAGCGTCGCAGGCGAAAATTTTTAAAACTTTCAAGGTCACGCGTTTTCCTGGCACTTCAGAATTTCAATGAAAAATACATTTACATAAAAATATAGACTTTCACAAGGATACTTTTTGGAATTTGATGCCTTTTTGAAATACTTATATTTAATCACGATCGATACAATACGTCGATACGTCTTCAGATTAACCTAGAAGACGTAATTACGGACATTTTAATAAAAAAATTTCAATGACGGGCAGTTTGACGGACTGCTCATGAAGACGGACAAGCTTTCTGAATGACGGACGTCTGGTCACTTTAGGTTATGTAGCACGACACAAAACACTGCACTGCTAATATGCCCGATGCGAATTCAAGATGTGACGTCCACGGTACTTCGTGTTCAAGTTATAGTTTATTACTTTTATGAATTCGACGGCTTCCGCAATGATTACAATGACATAATGAGCAATAAATCGTATTTTGCGTATTGTCTTCTTGTAATATGCCAGCACGAAACTTATAGAGTAAGCCGCCGCGAGCGCTGTTGTCGCGAATCGCTAAGCTCCGCCATTCTGCAGATAGTCTATAAACAAATAGACAAACTTCGTATATGATATACCGCGCTGACATTACAGTTGTCAAATTATTTTTATTATATAGACATCCAAAAAAAACCACCTCAACCCGGGGAAAGGGGAGGGAGGGGGAAGAAGGACTTTAATTCCTTTCTTTTCTTTTTTAACTCTTTTTTCCCAACCCCCCCCCCCATTTTAATAAAAAAAAGGGGGGCCACATGATGTGATTTTACCCACCAACATAATAAAAAAATTAAAAAATAAAAAAAAAAAAAAAATTTTCTTTCCCCCCCCCCCCCCCCCCGCCCTTTTTTTTTTTTTCTCCATATTTTCAATGCCTTTTTATTATTTTTTATTAGAGTTTATTACAGACAGGCCACTGTTTAGTCATACTGAAATATTCATGATAAAAATATAGAATTAACATAAATTTAAACCAATTCAGTATTATTTATAAACAGTATAAAATATGTGTAGAAATACAAATAATAGTTTTGTGTTTAATGACACTAATGACAACATATTTTTATCAATCATTGTTACGTACTGGGTTCTAGTGTATACCACTGTTGTTTGTAGCTGCCGCTGCCGAAATTTCGGTCCTTATGCGTTGATTGTCGACTACCGCGTTCGTACGCATCACGTTTGTTTCATCGTTTCACAAGAGAAATGTAGGAACGAAAGAACTATAGTTCGTTTTGAACTGTAAAAAAGAACTATTCAGTTGGATGAACTGTTTCGGTACGAACTATTCATCAAAGTGAACTAGAATGCCCATCCCTAGTACAGAACCACGCTATACGTATAGATATCTGTTTATATACCGTAGCAACCAGAGTACACAACTGTTTACAGCGCCTCTGGAGGTGGACATATTCGAGCCCGTCGCGTTAAGCCTGGTTCTCAGAGCTTCGTCGTGTCGCTGGCGACACATCGCCGACCAATAAAAATGTTTTATTTAATTTCCCCTACATCCCACCAAGTTTATTTTACTGTCGCTGCGACTGCCGTGTGTAGTTGAATTATTTCAACTACACACTCTGTCACGAGTCGCTCTTCTTACTTTGTTTATGTAAATGGCCATTTTTTCATGGTTTCGGCGTGACAAATAAGTACTTCGGCTATACCTCCGTATACGGACTATCTCCAAATCGTTTGAAATTTGATATAAGGGGGGTTTTCTGGTGTGCTGAGTACGAATCTGCATATAAAAATATCTGCAGGTGCCCGCAAGTGTCCGTAAGTGCCCACAAGTAAGGTTAAAATGCGTCAAAATCGCTAAATGAAAGTGTTGGATCTCGCTTATCAGTATGGATTTCAGTATTCGGCGCGATGTATTTTTTTATTAAAGAAATCAAAGTTGCTTGGGCTCTCTTATTCTCTGGGCAAATTTCGATCCTGTATTTTTCTGGTTCTCCGCGTACGATGATTCCGAGAAGCCATGATCCTTCGACAACTCGTCCACGTTCGTACTTTCGACGTCCACTTTTACACTCGTCAATCTCAACAATAACACCCTCACTTACAATTTGGCCTTCCCCGACAAAACTATTAGTAGTTCATTGAAAAAAATTAGTTTTCAAATTAATAATTTCAAATGCCACATAGGAGCTGGTATACACCAATATTACAATTTAAAACTTCCACCCTCGATATCTCGAAAACCAAGCGAGATATCGACTTTGTGTTAAAAAGTGTTTATTTTGGCCTGTTCTATACGAATATACCGCCACAAAAATCGTAATCGTAATTACCATACTTGTGGGCTCTTCGAGGCATTTACGGACACTTTCGGGTACTTGCGGGTATTTTCATACGCAGATTCGTGCTCAGCATACCAAAAAACATCCGTAGACCAAATTTCAAGCGATTTGAAGATAGTCCGTATACGAAAGTATATCCAGAACTTCCACAAATACAAACTGTATATTTAGATGTTTTGTGACAAACTGAAATACACAAAACATATAACATTTTTCAATAGAATATTTCAAATTCAAACTGTGGTATTCCGTGTCGCGGCTACTGCAAGTAATAATAAACATTTAAGTAGTGGGGAAATGTCGCAGCGACATGACGAAGCTCTGAGAACCAGGCTTTATACAGCGAAAAGCCTCAGTTCGGTCTCCTTAGTTCTAGACTTCTTGCTTTTAACAACGTACGCTGCTTTTAACCCTTGTGAAATCAAATAGAACGGCAAATGCGTAAACCGTAAATCCCTATATATTTTATGGTGTAAAGTGTAAATTGTCCTCAGTTATTTGTATCTATATTTGTTTTTAAAGTTGTTATCAAAACAAATGTAGATATGTACCGAATCTTTTATCAAAACTGATTTTCAATTTTTCAGTTAGTTTTATGGGCGTGTTCTTTTATTCCCTGGTGGATCTATCAGATGAATCAGGTTTGAAACAAGACGTTCTTTTATTGTTTGATGGATTTATGATTCCATCATTTTTTGTTCTTTTATTGCCGGTGAATTACACTCGATTCCCTCTTAAGTCACCAAATCCGGGCATCATCTCGCTTAAGTCGCGAAATTTATTCTCTCTTAAGTCGCAATCATAACCTTAACTTTTTCGTGTTTTTAGTTGCAAAAAGAAATATTTAGATATGCCACAGCACTTGTTATAATTAATTAAATTAGCCAGATGAACGAAAAAATCAACGTATACACAGTCGTGCGTGACATAGTTCGATTTTCCACTTGAATGAACATTTTAAAGGTTAAATATTTTTAAAAGACACCTAACCTATTTTAAAGGATATGTGTCTATATTTAATGTTTTACACAATCATTTTTTTTAAATTGTACATATTCATGCGAGAATCCAATTTCCAAACGTAGTTGTAACTTTTACAGGCGGCGACTTAAGAGGGACAGTTTCGTGACATAATAGGGAAAACGTGGTGAAATAAGAGGAAAGGAGAATTAAGCGAAGGTGACTTAAGAGGGAATCGAGTGTAGCTATCATTTTTTGTTCTTTTATTCCCGGTGAATTAGTGTTGGATGGCATCATAAATGTATTGTTTTCCAGCGATAATTTATGTTGATGAATATGACACTGGATTTATAAACTCTTCGTCGACGTAGCGACCTGGGCGTTGTCGCTGTAGCATCTCAAAGATGCCATTTATAAACTGTCGTTGGCCTGGCGTTTTCTTTTGTTTCATAAATTAAGGTTATGTTAACATAATCTATTTTATTTGTGTGTTTCATTTTGTAAACATGGAACTCGAACACGAACACGCTCGAACTCGAACTCGAACTCGAACTCGAAACTCATCTCGAACGCCTGCGCCGTCGAGTTTTAGGTAGAGTTGTTTATAAACGGCGCTGGCGTTCGAGATCCAGTTAATTTTATGTTTCGGCGTTGGGCGTTCGTAGCAAACTCGTAGCACGCACAACGCGACCAATCACAAGGCATGAATGTAGTCACGTTATTATGACGTTTCCATGTTTTAACATAATTGTGGAGCAAGTTTTTATATATAAACATAATGTAATAGACAACAATCCCATCAATTTGGTATTATTGTTTGTCAAATCCATGTTTACAAAATGAAAAACAAACAAGATAGATTAGGTTAACATAACCTTAATTTGTGAAACAAAAGGAAACGCGAGCGCCAACGACAGTTTATAAATGGCATGTTTGATATGCTACAGCGACAACGCCAAGGTCACTATGCCGACGCCGACGCCGACGCCGACGCCAACGCCAGCGCCGACGAAGAGTTTATAAATCCAGTGTTATATTCATCAACATAAATTGTCGGTGGAAAACAATACATTTATGATACCATCCAACACTAATTCACCGGGAATAAAAAGAACAAAAAATGATGAATCATAAATCCGTCAAACAATAAAAGAACGTCTTGTTTCAAGCCTGATTCATCTGATAGATCCACCAGAGAACAAAAGAACACGCCCATAAAACTAACTAAAAATCAGGTTTTGATAAAAGATTCGGTACATATCTACATTTGTTTTGATAACAACTTTAAAAACAAATATAGATACAAATAACTGAGGACAATTTACACCATAAAATATATAGGGATTTACGCATTTGCCGTTCTATTTGATTGCACAAGGGTTAAAAGTTAAAAACTGAGGTAAGGTTAGGTAACTCATCATCTTAATGAAATACCTAGGTTAACAGATGCAAATAATTTTTCATATTTGTTTATAAACGTTATATATTTTATGGTGGCACTTCACTTGGCGTAGCGTATTGTGTTGGAGTATCGCTGTATTTGTCCAAATATTTGATGTATTCGCAAATATTCCAATCATGCCATCCACACATACATATATCAAAATATTCAAATAAGCCAAATATGTTTGAATATTTAGAACCAGTGAATACAGTGACGGACGTGTTGACAGCGACAGCAGCTTATTACCTGAATGCTTCTTATTACCAATACATGTTAAATCTACATAAATACCAAGCAAGAAGACTAGAACTAGTCTAGTTCTAGACTTCTTGGTACAAAGTTA
The DNA here is from genome assembly GCA_029963805.1 of Aromia moschata. NCBI lineage: Eukaryota > Metazoa > Arthropoda > Insecta > Coleoptera > Cerambycidae > Aromia > Aromia moschata. The sequence continues at coordinate 121,433 of JAPWTK010000755.1, forward strand.
CTAAAAGACCATGATGAACACATAAAAATTGCAGCAATTTTTATTGCGCGCACGCGTATTTATGTCGGTTTGGACGTGGTGGACAATAATTTCTTAACAAATAAACACAAATACGCATGCGTGCAAAAAAAAATTCCGCCCTTTTTTTTAACCACCGGGAGGGGGCGTGGTTTGGACTATAATAAGTACTACTTAAAAATAGAACACAAATACGCATATCACCGCGTGCAATAAAAAGTTCTGGCTCTCTAGTACTCTTTTTCGAGGTTGAAAGCCCTGTAGATGTCAATAAAAAACGTTTTTCTAAAAAAAAGCAGGTGCAAAGAGAGATGCGGTTTATTTAGTTCAATAAAGGTTGTTTTGAACATTTTGTTGACGTAACCTATAATAATTCAGACTGAAATGAAAATTTGAGAAAATATGTATTTTAAGAAAACCGTCCAAACATATGTACTGTTTATGTAAAAGTGTTTATTAGTAGTATATGTAAGTGTACAATATTTGTAAATTGTCATGCATTTTTAAAATTTACTTTGAAAAGAAAAAGAAAATTGAGTGGACGGATTGACCAGGGTACGCCTTGAAGAGTGTTTTCACTGGTTTGTACAAAAAGAACTCTGTAGGTGTGCTGCTGAGGGAGGGCGATTTCCCCTTGCCCGAATTCTGTGACAATGAAATGTTTGATAAAATCGTTTTGTTTTTTTTTTCTCATTTCAAATTTCGCGGTTTTTTGTCGTCAACCAATCAGCGACAAGTTCGGTTATGTGGAAGTATAAGATCGGAGAAGAAAAGCGGAAATACGAGTCGGAAATTTGGAGCATATTGATTTAGTGTACATACATACATACATATTCTACGGTAGTTGTCAGTTGTCATCAGAATCAAAATACATATACATACATACATAAAATGTTATGTTAATATATAGATATTATAAGAAATATGAATAAAAAAGATAAGTATTGGCAAAATAAGCCTAAACTTTGGGCAAAATTCGGAGAAAATAGAAGCCACAGGGACTTTTGGAACTTTTGGACCACCAAAAGCAATAGAGGCTCTTGAAGATGACACAGAAGCACAGCAAATGAAAGACGTTATGGGTATATCATCTTTCGGTAAAAAAGCAAAAACGTTTGATATAAAAGAGATGATTGCTCAAGTAAAGGCAACTGCTAAGGAAATTACTAAGGAACCGGAGGAGGAAAAATTTGAGGAGAGTAGTGAGGATGACGACGATGATTTAATTGGCCCTCCCATTCCTGATAATTTAGATTTGAACAACAGAGGACAACAAAAACTTGAAGAAACACAGCATAGTAAAAATGGTGATGGTAGTGATACTGATGAAAGTGATGATGATAATGCAAGAGACCAAATGTTTATACCTTGTTCGCATGAAGCCCAAATGGTACATGGTACAAAAGCAGTGACAGCTATCAGTGTTGATCCAAGTGGAGCACGTTTGGCATCAGGTATGGGGTATATATTGTTATGAATTTTGCCTTGAGCAACAAGGCTATTTATAATTTTCACCTGTTCATCTGTCATTCTATACAGTTCTTTACTAACGTACACTGCATAAACTAATAGTGCATAAACTAAGCAAACTTATTACATAAAAGCTGCTTACGATTTGACAAGAACTGAGGAAAAATTTAACTCAGATGAGTTACCTCACCTCACTTCAGTAGTTAACTCTTCAGGGTGTTGTTCAAATAGAACGTACCACTAACTGAGGTGAAGAACTGAGGATTTCATGCAAATTGTAAGCAGCTAAACTATAAAACTTGATAACTGTCATTAGCTGTCAGTAATTGAGATGAATGGAAAAAAAACCCTATATTTTTTGTTCTCGCCATACGGGGGGGGGGGTTTGAAAAATCCTGATTGAGCTACGGATTCAGATTCTGAAAAAAAAATTCAAAAAAACCCACACTGGGGAAAAGGTGGAGATAAAAATTTGATCATTAAGTTTTTTGAAAAATTAGGATAATATGGATTTGTACATCAAAAAAGGTTGACACCCTTATGTTTATAGCCAAAATATTAAATAAATACAAAATTTCATCAGGTTCAGTGGATTATGATGTAAGTTTTTGGGATTTTGCTGGAATGGATTCAAATATGCGAAGTTTTCGAACACTACAGCCTGCTGACAATCATCCAATTCGAGGACTCCATTATTCCAGCACCGGAGATTTACTGTTAGTGATATCAGGTGCAAGTCAAGCAAAAGTTATCGACAGAGATGGATTTGAAAAATTAGAAACTGTTAAAGGTGACATGTACATTACCGATCAGGCGAGAACCAAGGGGCACACTGCTGGCCTACTGGCAGGTTGTTGGAATCCGATCACCAAAGAAGAGTTTTTAACAACAAGTGCAGACGGAACAGTAAGGACCTGGGATTTTTTACGAAAGCGGAAAACATCATAAACAGATTGTCAAATGCAGAGCACAAAATGGTCTAAAAGTTTCTCCAACTTCTGTTAATTATAATAGAGAGGGAAAAGTAATTTCTTGTGGGTGTGCAGATGGTTCCTTGCAGCTGTGGGACTTCAGGAAGAGTTCTGTTGCCCCTGCCATGCAAATTCGGAAAGCCCACCAACCTGCCGAGATAACAAGCATTTGTTTCTCTCATGTGGGCGATAATTTATTGACAAGAAGTTGCGATGAGACTATGAAACTATGGGACCTTAGAAACTTTAAGCAAGCACTCTATGAAGTTGGAGATTTATTCACCAGATATGATACTACAGATGCTATTTTTAGTCCAAATGATGCTGTTGTCGCCACAGGATTGTCTCTAAAAAAAGGTTAGTACACTATGATTTTTTAAATAATTTTGCAATTGGCTGATGTTTAAGCGCCCTTGTTTTTCCCCCCCTCAAAATAATGCGGTAACTTCCTTTAATAAGAACACTAAAATGTAATTTGCACGGTTACTATTTTTTTCTTCAAAAATTTTTCTTAACTGAAATATAAACACGCTGTACAAATTTGTATTCGTTCATTCAGATTCGACATAATGATTAGGGTTCGGAAATGTGTGCTGTAATGCAGGGCGTGACACTATAAAACTCTTATGATAATGAAAGTATAAACCGTATTTTTTAAGCGCCTTGTAAATTATATACACGTGTATTTCTTCCCCGTGTTACGTATGGCATTGACCTTTCCCAAGTATGCCGACCTTTCCCGTAGTACGCCATCCTGGCGCGGGATAGTCTTATGCAGTTTATCACGCGTGACAGCAAACATAAGTCAGAGTTCGGTTCTAACCTTGAACAGCTCTTATGAATGAATTGCTTCATTCATGAGTTTATAAGATATGCAGTTGCTCCTGAAACTGAACAGTTTCTTTTTATGTAATGTGTTCACTGGTATGGTAGGCGATACCAAATATTATCATCGAAGTACAGTATCCCTTTTTTGTCAAATAATTATTATTAAAATGAGAATTGCCCTGTATGCAAGTATATTAGGGTTTTTGAGGATGAAACGAGTTATTTTAATCACGTATCTCCAAATGTATTAACAAATTCTCACCAATTAATGCATTGTGTTTACATCTGATAAATATAAACATATTAATGTTTAATATAAGAGCCGTTCACGATTAAAACCACATATGTATATCTGAACTCTCATAATGATTGTTACAAATATAAATGAGATATTTCACATCAACCGGATCACTTCTCTGCCCAAAAAATGGGGGATTAATTAAGATATGTTTTGGGTGCTTCAAAAGATTGTTATGAAAATCCAATATGGAAGCTCAGTGATTAACCCTTTAAAAAAATATTTGATATTCAAGTTCAATACCTCAATTACTTTTAGGGTATATATATATACAGGGTGTTAGAAAAGTACTGGACCAGCAGAATAACTCACCAGGAGTGAATTTAAAAAAAATGTTTTATACAAAAGTTTTATGATTTTTCCCCGGCTATCCATTGGGGCCATTCCGCGGTAATCGATACCAAGGAGCAAAAAAAAAAATTGCGAATATATGTTAAAATAGAAAATTAACAGGTATTATATTCTCAATTTTCATAATTCAAAAGAAATTCATCAATATTTTCGCTGATAAATATATGAGAAACCAAAGACATAGAAAAGAACAGAAGAAACAAAAGGAAACCCGAAAAAACAGTGAAAATCATAGAACAGAAAATATCTAAAATCTTGTAATACTAGTTGTAATAGTCTATATTAATAAATAAAGCCTCAAAGTGTACATAAGCTTTTAGTTTAATTTGCACTCGTAACACCCGTCACAAATCTTGTAACACCCGTCACAAGTTCTGCTTGCAAAAGAATATGTAAAAAACAATATATCCACAAATCGCTTACAATTATCAGAAATGAAGATCATTTATCTCTCTACTTAGCTATTCATTTTGTTACAAAAACTTCTAATTTAGCTGAACTTTGATGTTTAGCCAACAAGGTAACATATTTTACAAAAGTACAAGTAACACCCGTCACAGGGCTTAAACCTATTATTGCATCTAAACACCTGAGTAATACCTAATACGTTTTTGTTTTAATTAAAATATCATTGAAATGAATTGAATTATACTCAAAACGCAGACAATTTTGTTCTAATTTAGGAATTAACAGTTAGAATGCGTACAAATGTAACACCCGTCACTGCGGAATGGCCCATTGGTAACCTTGAATTTGACCTTGAACATGACCTTCGTTAATTTGAAGGTCAAGGTCGTTTTTTCAAATGGGAACACCTATTTTTGACCCCAGAATCGAAAAGAGCGGAAAAAATTACAGTCGGATACAACCCTGACTACCCTCATTTCAAATTGTGGAGGTCACAACCCTCATTGGTCAATTTTGTACGTTTGACTTTGGAGTGACCTTCTGATGAGAAGATGATTATCGTTGTTTCGAATTTTTTCCATTCTTCATTTTCGGGCTCAAGAATATGCAGTTGCACGTTTATAAAAAAATTACCTGGACCTTGAAATGACCTTGAGGGACATGGTCAAGGTCAAATTCGAGGTTATCAATGGTTAACCAGGAATAAACCTTTTGTGACATTGTCTCTCTTGTTTGCGAAGAATCATTTTCCCACGATATTATGAGATTGACTTCAGGGTGGTGACCTCCACAATTTGAAATGAGGGTAATCAAGGTCGTATCCGATTGTAACTTTTTCCACTCATTTCGATTCCGGGATCAAAAAATAGGTGTTCCCATTTGAAAAAACGACCTTGACCTTCAAATGACCTTGAAGGTCATATTAAAGGTCAAATTCAGGTCACCAATGGATAGCCGGGGAAAATTCCTAAAACTTGTATAAAACATTTTTTAAAAAAATGCACTCCTGACGAGTGATTCTGTTGTTCCGGTACTTTTCTAACACCCTGTATGTTAAAAGTATACTTTTGTGTATATTTTTAAATATATATGGATTATTAGATTCTGCCATAACTAAATTATGCTTACTTTACTTAATATCTTTTGTTGCCTCTAATGCATAATAATAATATTCACCCTATATTTACACCTGTCTTCTTTAGAGGTCCTAGGCTGGGAAGGGATGGTTAATAATATTATTTGCCATGCCTCCCCAGGAACAACTTAATATTATTTTAGTAACATATATTTGCTTTACAAATCAGAGGAAATCCAGAAAACTCGTAACATTAATAAATATTTAAGTATATTTCTTCCTTAACATACAATGCATTAGTAATACATCATTTTTGTAGGTGAAAAAAGTGGAGTCGTGCATTTTTATAGCACTGCCAACTTTCAGCTAATGAGAAAAATGCAAATAACTGAATCACATACAATAAAACTCTTTTGGCATCCAAAATTAAATCAGATCTTTGTTGGAGCCGGAAATGGTCTAATAAAATGCTACTATGATGATAAACGTAGTCTACGAGGTGCTACTCTATGTGCTGTGAAGGTGCATCGAAAGGCTCAACATTCTGAAGTAGTTAGTACCCAGCAAGTCATTACACCACACGCGTTGCCGCTCTTCAGGCAGGAAAGGCGAAAAACTAGTCGAAAACAAATGGAGAAAGACAGATTGGATCCCGTCAAGTCTCGTAGGCCAGATCTACCAATTACATCAGGTCAGGGTGGAAGAGTAGCATCCAGCGGGGAACACTTAGCAGTTATGTTATAAGAAATTTGGGTTTGAGTAAGAGAGTTGATGACGATCAAGACCCCAGGGAAGCCATTCTCAAATATGCAAAAGAGGCAGAGGAAAATCCGTATTGGATAACACCTGCTTATAACAAAACTCAACCACAAGCATGCACAAGTAAATATAGTAGTGAAGAACCTGAAGCGAAAAAAATCAAAAACCGAGTAATAGTTCGTATGTTTAATATAACGATTTATTTCATTTGGTTGGCAGTGATAATGTTGTGTATTGTCATTGTTGAACAGATAGTTATATCAAAAAGTTTTGTTTAGAAAGCGACATTGAATATAAAAATAATTAGTATAGTGTTTAAAGGATGGATGCGATCAATGAATTTTAGCTAGTCATTTTTTTCCTTTAACATTAACACAAATATATCAATAAAGGTTATTGAATTCAGATTATTTTCACTGTACCTGTTGTATGTAGTAAACATTTTTAAATTTATTTCATTTCGAAAGAAGACTGCAGAAAATGTTAGTACAGACATTAAAACAAGAAAATACTTTTCAGAATGTATTTTTAAATTTACAGAAAAAATTTAACAATTATTAGAAATATATTAATTTTATAATAAATAGTTTTTCATTTTCTTTCTCATTAATATCATACAGGAATGAATAAAGCACACTAATTAAATAAAAACTGAACATTATCTAATTTAAGATATGCTTCATTCACTGTATACCCACCAGTCTTTTTCATAACCCTCATGCACGTGGTCGAGAAGCGCCATTCTCCTTCCATCACAGTATCTGTACTTATCTTGAACTTTTTGCTTTATATCGATAAGATTTTCTTGTGTAATATCTCTTTCTAAGTATTCACTCAAGAGCTCGGTTGCCCTTTCAAGATCTTTTTGGTTATCCTCAAATATCACAGACTGATTATTTTTCTTTAAATAATAAGCAAACACATATGTATACATCAGCGTTTGACGGCATTGGCACAGTATGTCGACGGCTTTTTTTAAGAACTGGACCTCAATCCAGCTCATGTTGTGCTGTTGCATCTCTTCCATCTTGTCCTTTACTGACGCATATAATTTATGCTCAAATTTTAGCGACTGCATGTGATTCATGTAACGGTTACAGTAAAACAGATACCGCTGCAAAGCCGCTCTCGATTTTTCTTGAGCATCTCTGGCCGCCTTAGCTTCGTCCTCATCATATCTGTTACAGTTGTACCAAGAACTGCCATGGGGCTCCCATGGGCCTAGGCATACCCAACAGAAGTCAGCTTTACAATTTTGGTTTTTGCAAACCATATGATTACAGCCACCATCCTTCTCTATGGTGGCATTGCACTTGGGGCATTCCTTAGTATTTGCAGCGATCCAATTGGAAGTTTCAGAGTCGTCATCACACTTTTTCTGCCACTTTTTTAATAGACCACATTTAACTGGATCATGCCAATTTTCCCCACATGCAAAGCAAAAAACATGGCCGCAACGGCAGGCAACTGGTTTTGCTTCTACGTATGTTACCTAGAGAAATATAAAATATTATAATATTTACGTCCACTTTTTTTTGACCTCAAAAAGTTTGTAATTTCCACACATTCTGAATTGAGTACGAATCCTGCAGGATTTTATCTCTTTAACACTTTACTAATTGTAAGTGTTGTCACAATTAAAAGTTCTACACGACCAAAGAATTCCTAAAGTGAAAACTATAACTCTACTCTCATTACTGATTAAAATTATAATAGAACAGGGTGACCAGAAAATGAGTGTAAAATTTAATAGCAGAGATTCCTTGACCCAAAAGAAAACGATTTGGGCTAACTTGCACATAGCCACTAGCGATCGATTTTTACCATCTTTGGGATTTATACCATGTTTGGGCTCTACAATTGACATTTTTAAGCATTACACAAGGCTCTTTCATAAAAATAGAAGCATATAAAAATTAATGTCAAATATACTTTTCTATTCATATCTTGTTATTGCATAAGTAATACCTGTTGATTTTTGAATGATTATTGGATAGATTACTAAATTCAGCATTTTTATCTCTTGCAAAATGTCGGTTGGATGAGCGGTTTAGTCAATAAAAAAATATTTTCTTATAACTACGTGTTCAGACAATTACCAAATATAGTAACCAAAAATACACGGTTTTTTTCCTTAAATACAGCTGTTCAAAAATTCAAAATTCATATTCTACCGTGAACACTTCCCCCTGATAATCGAACACCCTCTAGCAGCTAAATGAAGCAACTATGGCTAAATGCAAGTTGGCCTAAATCACTGTCTATAAACTAAACGGTACCCTCTCCATCTCATACTTCAGTAGTCATATTTTTTAGACAGTTTGAGGTTAGATAAAATAAAGGCACTTCCTGCTACAAAATAAAGACAGTATAATAAACTCATGTCAAAAGTATACGTCAAAGTATGTAGTCAAAACCGTGTCTGTTTTTGAAACGTCACCACAGGGCATCTTTACGACGTCAAAACTCCTCCTACTTTTCATAACGCGCCGACCGTTAAGTTTATAAATCGTGAGCCTAAATCATTTTCTTTTGGGTTAAGGAATCTATGCCATTACATCGTACACTCATTTCTCCAATACACTCAGGACACCATGTATAAGTAGGATATAATATTCCGTTGAGTATAATGTTCATTTAAGTATACTGGTTATTACTTTTCCCTCTCCGACTTTCTAAGACTAAAAAACAAATCGTCGATTTCTATTCGTTCAAAAGTTGCACGCCTATGAAATTATTAATCAATAAATTATTTTAATGTTTAATTTTAAATTACCCACAATGGATTGGTCGAGGGGGTCCTGTTGCATGGCCATCTAGATATCCTGACCTTAATTCTCTAGATTTGTACTTGGGGGGTACATGAAAGATTTGTATACTCACAAGTTTATGAACAAACACTAGAAAGGAATTATTGCAGCGGATTCAGCAAACTGCCAACAATATGAGAAAACCAGTGGCATATGTACAGGCACTTTTAAAATTTCAACTATTTTTCAATTTATATATATATTATTTGTACCTGTAACTTCACAACAAATAGAAACTGGACCATGACTTTTGTGTTTTTTAGTCTTATCAAGTTTATGCTCCAGAAATTTGAATAAAGCAATACGGAACACCCTGTTAATCAGAAAATAGATTTAGCACAAGTAAATATCAAATTATTTAACATAATTACATATGTTAACTTGAAATGGACAGGTTTAGATTTACAATATTAATAAAAAAAAAAATGGTAATTACATTTTTTCTTCTACTAATTTTTGTCTTACATTTAACACGTTCAATGCCCATGACGACACTGTGTCGGCGTGAGCATTTTATTAGCAGTACCCACGACGCACGTGTGTCGGCACTGTTGTCTAGATTTGTTTTTGTTTATTTTAATACCATTAAATTGGGTGGGCATTGAACATGTTAACATCAATATAAAAGTACGTACTTTTATAGCATAGCTGCAATCTGGGCTAGGACACCATCTAAGTAAGCGGTTACATTCTACAAAGCTATTTGTTATAAGATGCTGATATTTCAGTTTAACCCTGGGATCTTTTAATAATCTCATTGCTGCTTGATCATCTACCAAAATTGGGCAATTATGTGCAGCACAAGCTATGGTCTGGCCCACACCCTCTTCCATTATTTTTGTTGTTAAATATTCATTCCAACACTGATAACAAAATCGATGTCCACATTCTAATCCTGTCATTTGTGCAGGTGGAAAAACCATAAAGCAAATATCACACTCTTCAGTTCCTAAAACTTTCAAGGAAAGTTTTGGTTTTACAACATTTACCTTTTTAAAGGGATTAATAACGTGTGCTTCACGGAACAATTCATCTTGATTGCCGTCAAAAAATTTTTCCATCAACTTTTCCTTATCCCAATTGAAATAATTTAATAATATTCTAGTTGTGGTTGACGGTATTTGAACAACCGTATTAACTTCTTTAATACAATCAATCATGTGCTGTACTATGTCATCAGTTGATAATACTTCATACTGGTATTCATCATCATAACACTGGAGCTCCCTATGTGAGGTATTGTCTACCTCTATGGCAAAATCAACATCGTCGCCACTTGTCTCATTACCAGAATCGTCGTACGGCAAATTATCATCATCAACGTTCATTGTCTTGTATTAATCTAGCATTTAAAAGTTTTGATGAAAATGATAAACGTGTGAGATATTTCGGATTTATGACACCGTCTGATTTAGACAAATAATACTAAACGCCAAATTGTTTTGTTTTCATTTTCATCACTCACATGTTTGGGAAGTCAACTGTCAAATTTCAATTTAGAAAACAGGTTCAAACCAAAGACTTCGAAACTCGAAACTAGAATTGAAAAGTGCAGGAGGGAGGCTGGTACATACTAAGCAAAGCACTTGACCAACTAAGCATGTGCTAGGCAAGGAGAGTTCCTTCCCATTTATGATTGGTTGGAATGTCTGAGAATTGAGAATCAGTCGGTTATTTCCTCGTCCCTTCACGAATAAGTTGAAATTTGAAATCCAAATATCATAACATGGAAGAGAATTAATCAAGTGTTGCGTATCAATGATAAATTATCATTGTGATTTATCCACTTTTATTCATTCTCATTTATATGTTTTAAAAGACACTTGTTTTGGTTTCTGACAAGTTTCTGTTGTAAATATGTAAAAGAGTGAGAAATAGAACAGCCAATGTTCTCAGTTATTTGTATCTAGGATATTTATTTTTAAAGTTTTTATCAAAACAATCCTAGATACTTAGCCAAACCTTTTACTAAAACCTGACCAGTTTCATTTAAAATCCGTCCAAATTTATTTTGCACATATTAAATTGACTTGACCCTCAGCAGCAGTAGGGGGGATATAAGTAAATATAGTATACCTCAGTTATTTTCCTCTGTTGTTGTTCAAATCGAACGTACACCATTAACTGAGAAATCCTGAGGTGAGGAATTGAGGATTTCGTGCAATTCGAAAGCAGCTATCGTTAAGGGCCGGTTCTACAATGCAGGTACGTAAAGCTTGGGATAGTTAAGGTGCTTTTTCATGCAGTCGCTAGTCGCTCGTTTTCAGTGACAAATGAGGTCACGTGGTACGATTTTGAATTTTCCGCCACTATAAGAATTGTAACGATAAATTCCAGCGTTTAGAGTCAAATTTAAGCGAAAAATTAAACATGTGTATCGAAAGTCGATGTATCGATATAACCACTATATTGTAAAGGTATATGTACCTATACAATGGTGAAAAATAAATATGATACTTGTAATATATTAATAGAGAAAATCATGTCTAGTAAATATGATTATCAAATGTGGATTTATCAGTGTCAAAAAAATTATCCGGCAAGCGGAAATTAATAGGCTTCGACGAAATAGGGTTATAACCACGCTTTTACTTAATCATATTGCTATTGATAATAATAATAAATAAAAGCGATATAAAAAGAAATGATTTTGGGTCTATCCATTATTATATAAATTGCGACGAGAATATGGATTTTGTGAAGTTGTGTTCCCGACACTTTCTTCATACTCTTTCGATTGTTCGAATTACGTTGACGCTGGTAGACCCCGGCAGAGAAAAGTTAAACAAAATTTAGCTTTATCGCTACAATTCTTAAAGTGGCGGAAAATTCAAAATTGTACCACGTGACCTCATTTGTCGCTTAAAAACGTTTAAATTTAACGGATCCATTTCAGCAAACAGAAAATCGGAGAAAATGACACTCCTTAATTACAAAAGTCCTTAACGAATATAGGTTATATTTACATTTAGACAAAATAGTTGGTAATCAATGAAAAGAGAGAATAACTTTATTCCAAGTTTATCCGGCCGAATTCGGAGGTATAAGCATAAAGAAACTAAATTTGGTTTCTTTATGGGTATAATGGTGGCACTTCACTTGGCGTAGCGTATTTGTGTTTGAGTATCGCTGTATTTGTCCAAATATTTTATGTATTCGCAAATATTCCAAACATACCATCCACACATATATCAAAATACTCAAATATGCCAAATATGTTTGAATATTTAGAACCAGTGAATATAGTGACACTGACGTGTTGACAGCGACAGCAGCTTATTACCTGAATGCTTCTTATTACCAATACATGTTAAATCTACATAAATACAGTTACTAAAAGACCATGACGAACACGGCACTGGTGGAACCAAGTGTGGACGGTTACCGCAAATATTCACCTTATTTGACTTCTTTGATGCGTGATTGAAAACAGACAAGTGGACGGAAACGCGTATTTGTTGTTAGCGCTATTCGCGTTATTTGTACAAATAAAGCAAATATAGCGAATAGCTCCTCTACACATCGCCGTTTTTGGGCAAATACAACAAATATACGAATACGCTACGACAAGTGAAGTGCCGCCATAAGATATCCAGCACTTTATACTGAGAAAGGTTATTCCACGAGTGTAGAACGCACGCGTTTAGAATTATACCAAGAATAGCTTGGTATATACTTAGTTGGTTGAACCGGCCCTAAGTCGAAAAGTTATTTATTTCTAAAGGCCGCTTTAGTTCGCAATTTTCCTTGCCGGCAAGAAAAATTGCAGCTATTTTTATTGCGTGCACGCGTATTTGTGTTTATTTGTCCAAACAGACATAAATACGCGTGCGCGTAATAAAAATTGCTGCAATTGTAAAGCGGTCTTAACATGTACTAACAAATCGTTTCATCTAAAGGCTGCTTTACAGTTCGCAAATTTTATTGCCGGCAAGAAAAATTGCAGCAATTTATAATAAAAATGGTGACCTGTAAAGCGGCCTTAGCTCTAAACTATTGAGGTCAAATTAGAGTCTCTTATTATTTGACCAACAAAAATCATAATCGGATTATGATGTATTATTTGGCGTTATTTGTAACAGGTCCAGCCAATCGGAAACCAGTGTTATTTGAAAACGCATATCCTAATTGGTAAGATAATATAGAGTACTAATTGGATAAGAATTATAATAACGGTGTGATAAATAACGCCAAATGAAACATAGGCCCGTTTATATGTATTATCAATATCCATATTAGGCGTGATTTATAGATTACCGCCCGCCCGCCCGTTGCCCATCCGTACAAAGTTCAACTTTAGCACCACAAAACATATAGGACACTTAGCATGTTCCATAAGGCATTTATAAATTACCGTACACAGTATAAATTACGGTAGCATATTCCGTCCGCCCCTAGAAACTTTACCAAGATTTAAGATTTACGGTACGGGCTTCCGGTTATAAAATGCGCATGTGCCAACGTTACGGAAATCTATAATTGCTGGAATTTGCAAAAGTAGCGGGATTGGATACGGAATACGGGCGGCCGCGGCCGGTAATCTATAAATCAGGCCTTATTGTATCATATATGATACACTAGCGACCCGCCCCGGCTTCGCACGGTTTACGACATCAAATGTGATGTCGTAATAAAGGTTTCTAAAGGTAATAAAGGTTTCTAATGAGAAACCTCTAAAATTATCAGTGTTTTCTACTATATTATGCATGTATTATACATATAAACCTTCCTCTTGAATCACCCTATCTATTAAAAAAAAAACCGCATCAAAATCCGTTGCGTAGTTTTAAAGATCTAGGCATACATAGGGACAGACAGCGGGAAGCGACTTTGTTTTATACTGTTATATATGATGATGATGCAGAAGGCTAATGCCGTAGTAACGGGGGTTCCGCGGAACTAGGGCCCGCAGATTTAGGGGGCCGTTAATGTTCAAAAATTTTATACGCGACTGTCCGATCGTTCAGAACTTTTTAATGCTATAGATACAATTTCATTTATTATTAATCTAAGGGTACGGTAGGGGCCCGTTAGGAGGTCTTGGGCAAAGGCAAGACAAGACAAAGGTGCAGAGTCGAGGACGAGGTAATCGTGTCATACGTCATACATAGAACATTTTTCAGGTGGACAGTTGAATATCAAGTTCTCAGCGTTTAAGAAATTGCCGATGACAAACAAAATTAGCAAATTAAATTCAAATTTGCGTTATGATGAATTGCATTCACCAGATTTATTTTTTTTTTAACATTTTTTTTAAGTGATAAATTCAAAGAATAATATGATTATGATAAATATGTTTTGCAAGTATTCTAGGATCTATACAAGGTCTTTTTTCATGCATCAATATTTTGCCACATTTACTCCAGAATGAACAGTCCCTATGCTTTTGATTTGTAATAAAATTCAACTATTTAGAAATTATTTTTTATTACTAGTTAAATGAGAAATAAAAAATTCAAATATTTTAAATTTTCTACAAAATACATACATATGACAAAAGTTTCATGTGATCAATGATATTAATACACTGAATATTATTAACTTATAATTTTAAGTTGTTAGTTAAACTGGTTTGTAATCTAGTTTGCTCTCTAATTTTTTGTTGTCTGCCACTTTCCGCACAGCTTTCATAAAATCTTCTTGAATAACATATTCCCTTTCCGAACGGATTGCAAAGAGACCTGCCTCTGTACAAACATTTCTAAAAAAAAAAACGTCAAAAAAAAGTAACAGCTGCTTGTTGAAATAATGTCACCTTAAATCTGCTCCATTAAATGTATCGGACAATTTTACAATAGCCTCGTAGTCAATTTCACCATGTTTTGCAATTGGTCCTGCATGAATTTTAAGAATTTCTAGTCTTGCTTGTTCATTTGGAAGAGGAATTTCAATTTTACGATCCAAGCGACCTGGACGAAGTAAGGCAGGATCTAAGGTATCGGGCCTATTAGTTGCCATAATCATTTTTACCTGAAATAAGAATGAGTTTTAATAATCCAAATAAAAATCATTAAAAAAAAACTTTGTGTTACAGAATTTGATAGTCACCTGCCCAAGAGAATCAAAACCGTCCATTTGATTTAGCAATTCCATCAATGTCCGCTGAATTTCTCGATCCGCTGATGTACCTTCGGAAAATCTACGCCCACCTGACAAATAATGAATAAATAATATTTTCATTTACCAATATAATAACAGTTTACCGATAGCATCAATCTCGTCCATGAAAATAATGCAAGGCTGATGATCTTTAGCATAGTTGAACATTTCTCTTATAAGCCTAGCTGATTCACCAATGTATTTATCTACTATAGCACTAGAAACAACCTTTAAAAAGTTGGCATCTAACTGAGAAGCTACGGCTCGTGCTAAAAGAGTTTTTCCAGTACCAGGAGGTCCATAGAGGAGACACCCTAAAAAATGAAAGAAAATATAATATTCTGTAGATTTATTACTCTTTACTTATACCTTTAGGTGGAGTAATGCCTACTCTCATAAACAATTCAGGATTCATAAGAGGTAGCTCAATAACCTCACGGAGTTCTCTGATCTGTTCAGACAGACCACCGATTGCCGAATAGGTTACATCTCCTGGATCCTCGTGGCTCATGTTGTATACAAGAGGATCTACTTCTCTTGGTAAATATCGCATAATTGTTAAAGTAGTCATATCAAGAGCAACGCGAGTACCTGCTTTTAATTTAGTTTTATCCAACTGACGACGGCATCCAACAACATAACGTGGACCATTTGTCGCCTTAACGATAACTGAAAGCACAGTGTTATATGACTATTGAAATGGGTACAAAAAACTTACATTTCTCTTCAGTGAGCTGTTTCAGAACTTCACCGACAATTTGACCCATACTCTGTAAAGCTTTTAAATCATTTTCGGACTTGTCATACTGTTTAGTCAAATCCTTAAGCTGTTCACGCACTAAAAAAATTTAGTAAAGTAATACGTTCGAATGAGTTTAGTTGTTCACTTACTTTCTTTTAAGCGCGATTCGACTTCTTTGTGTTCTAATAATTTTTTTCTATAGTCTTGAAGTCCTTTTTCTCTTTCTGGTTCCATTTGAGTCATGATTTGTAAAAATTGTAAACGATAGCAACAAAATTATAGATATTCACAAGACACAAAGCTCTTTCAAGGATGATTCGCAAGTTACGAATATGACCGTTGACAGTGAAAGATACGTTCGTAAAACACTTGACATGATGTGATGTCGGTACAGCTTCAGAGTAAGATACTGGGTGCTTTCCATTTACACGACTCCCATCGACTCCTGTGTCGACTCGTGTCAACTAGTGTTGACTCACATCAAATGGGTAAAGGGAACGCTCGCTAGACTAGTAGTTTCGTGCAAAAGTAGTTACTGCAAATAATTGCATTTGTCACCTCCCTTCATTTTCTTCAATCACATTTTATAATTAGCTGTAATTAGTAATTTAAATACCAAAACTAAATAATAATATTATATGATTTACTTTTAAAGTTGTACGAAACGAAATGCAGCTTAGGTAATATATGTTAGTTTTCAAGACACACGTGTGGCGGCGCGATCTCTTGACACATTTCCCATCATGCTTTGCAGGATTAGAATACCTTATTACTCTATATTATCTTACTTCAGAACGCTCTGCAGTGCTTACAGGAGTTAGGAAACCTTTAAAGGCTCAGAAAATATAAGGCTAGAAATTTTTATTTTTCGACCATATGGCTTGCTCTAGTTGGTCTGGTTCACATCTCCAAAAATAAACGTCATCAAATCTCGCTATGAACGAGAGAGATATAAATAGCGGTCATGTCGAAGCTTTTCGGTTTTGTCAAACTTTTGACAAGTGACTGTCACGCTAGTAAAATCATCGACATATAGAACTGGACTGGCGATTAACAACTGCGTATCCAAACTCCAGTAGAAAGAGAAGGAAAACCTGGACGACATTTTTTTCTCTCTAACGGTCTATGATTGGTCGTTGACTAAAGACGTTTCCACCCTACAGTGCCGTATCTTGAAAAATACCAAGAAGACTAGAACTAAGGAGACCGAACTCGTTCGGTATCTAGGGATCAAATCTGTCCGCCTCCAGGAGGCGCTGTAAACAGTAATGTACTCGAGTCACGTGATGAGCAGCGGTCAGCGGTCCACATGTGAATATTTATCATAGAAAACCATGCTATTGTTTGGCTTTAACAAAAATATATACAAAAATAAATATGGTTCAAAAGTGCTGTGTTGCATTGTGTGATTTAAGAAGCGGTCCGAATAACCGGACATTATTTTAAATTACTGATGTATGTATGAAACGAAATATTTTCCTTTGTTGTATTGTTAACGTTGAAGCACGTAACATGAAATATTTTGAGTACATTTTCATATTGATCATTGCGAAAATTTATAATTGCAAAGACATTACTTGTGTAGATTCAATATAATATTCAACAACAACAACTTAACGAAAAATATCGAGCGTCTGTCAAATGTATTCGCACCACGGACATTCACACGGACTCTAACCTCTAATGCACACATATTAGTACAGTACAGAACCACGGTATACGTTTATCTGTTATATATTATCTGTTTATATACCTTAGCAACCAGAGTACACAACTGTTTACAGCGCCTCTGGAGGCGGACATATTCCCGTCGCGTTATACAGCGAAAAGCCGCAGTTCGGTCTCCTTAGTTCTAGACTTCTTGAAAAATACCATACTCCCGGCAAGTAAACAAGGACATAGATGTCGCCCAGGTTTTCCCTCTCTTTCTACTAGAGTTGTCAATGCGCAGCTCAGATAGCCAGTCCAGTTCTATATGTCGATGAGTAAAATAATTGGCTGCTATATAAGTCCTGTTGCACAATTGAGCTAACCACAACCATAACCATAACCATAAGCATAACCGTAATTTGTATGTTTTGTCCACAATAAATCTGCGTCAAATCGTGTGTATTTTAAAACTCCCGCATAGAGGATTCAGTTTAGCCAATTTCACTAAATTAAACATTTTGTGTGAAAATCAGAAACGACACTGGAATTAGAAGAAATGATTGACATCAAATTGTTAACTAATATTGTAGTGATTTAGTATTAATTAATGTTAGTTACTACTGTATTTAGGGTAACCCTGAACCCACATTTCACGAGAGTGCAGACACAAGGTTGGTATAACGTAAAGATAACATAAGATACATAATATAATTTTTATGTTTACGGTTATTGACAATTGAAGATCATTGGGAGCATTCAGGGACGCTCAGCGGCTGAGTAGCTAACTTAGCTACTTCCCTGAATGGACGTGGCTGACACTTTTTTTATCTCAGCGGCTGACCAATTTACTAAGCCTAAAATATTATTGCTGAGATGCTGACTGGACAATAATTCTATCATGATTCTCTCTATCGTTTTATCTGTTCTGTGAGCAACTGAATTTTAACCTACTTTTAAACAGAAGTTATAGAAAAGAAAGTATTGCCTGTTTTTAAACAAAAGTTATGGAAAAGAAAACGAACCTTTATCCTTTGTGTCTTTAAGCACAGAATATGGCAGGGAATTATGAATCCATGATTCATGAAAGTTATCTATGCCATAGAACATATTACGTTTTCTAGATCTTTGTGAAACTCATACAAACGATTCAGGGAGTGGTAAGCCGCTGACCACGGGGTTAAACCTACCTTCCACGACCTCGCAACACGCTATCAGTGCGATGTTGCCAGATGCCCCCAAACGCGAACACCGTTTTTTCCCCTGGGGTGGGGGGGCCCCCCCCTTTTTTTTTTTTGGCGGGGCCCCCCGTTTTTTTTTTTTTTTTTTTTTTTTTTTTTTTGGGGGGTTTTTTTTTTTTTTTTTTGTTTTGTTTTTTTTTTTTTTTTTTTTTTTTTTTTGGTTTTTTTTTTTTTTTTTTTTTGTTTTTGTCAGAAAAGGCTAAGTACTCAACACAGGGGGGGGAAGGGCGGCTGGGGGACTAGCGGCCCCCGGGGTTTCCCCTCTCTTGGAGGGTAGTGGTCAACGGCTGAGCGTGCCTGAATGCGCCCATTCTTAATGCTAATGTTAATTGAATTAGTTGTAGACAATGAACAATATTTTCATATACGCCATCTTTGTGGTTATGGTTAATTTTACGTTTATGTTAATTGTGCAACGGGTTTCGATGACAGCTTTGACAATTAAATAAGGTTATAAATTTAGAATAGAACGGAAATACGTTTTTTTTTGACGTATTATGACGTTTTTTTGGATGGTTCGATATATTAAACAGGAATTCGCATATTTTTATGTAGAATTGTTAACATTTTGAGTGGTCGGTATTTTTCAGTTCACTTACCTGAAGTGTGTACCTGTGAACCTGTGTTTCTTTTACCTGAAATATCAGTATATCAGTTTATTTCAGGTTTATTATTTCACTTAAGGCTGTAATAAAAGTGAGGTTACAGTTGTTAGGTTTCAAAAAAATTAGAACCAAAATGTGGTTTTTCAAATATCTTAGAGTCTACAACGATATAATTTGGGCTCCAAAGTGGATATCTATATTTTTTTTCCAGTGTTAGTTGTTTCATGTACGGTTTTATCAGAAGAAAGATCGTTCTCTACTCATTAGTTTTATGTAAAAATAGAGGTACCATATGTCTTCACAATGATTGGCTTTGCATAGTTTTCTTTTATAATTTACAATTTTCTATATTATCTGTAACTAAAATATTAAAATTCTCACATTCACATTCCCTCTTATTTCACCACGTTTTTCCCTATTATGTCACGAAACGTTCCCTCTTAAGTCGCCGCCTGTAAAAGTTTTAGAACTACGTTTGGAAATTGGATTCTCGCATGAATATGTACATTTTTTATTGAAAAAAAAAATGGTTGTGTAATATATTAAATAGGGTAGCCGAGTGGGTTAAAGCACCATCTTTCCAGTCGCGATACATCTGTGCGAGTTGTTCGAGTCTTGGCCGAGGTAGAGGATTTTTAATTGTCTCGCTTTCTCTGTCAGGACTTGAGATATGCAACCACTAGTACACACTAGTATAGGTGTGGATGCATAGATGCCAATCCAACCGCACATGCCCTAGATTTGGTAATGTTGAGTTTTCTGGGTTTCCTCAGAACTGTAAAGCAAATGCGTTACCGAAATAATCTGCAGTCGCTCCCAGTAATTATAGGGTGAGTATTATTATCATTATTATTAAATATAGACACCTAACCTTTAAAATTGGTTAGGTGTCTTTTAAAAATATTTAACTTTTAAAATATTCATTCAAGTGGAAAATTGAACGTTGTCACGCACGACTGGGTATACTTGCGTTGATTTTTTTCGTTCAGTTGGCTAACAAGTGCTGTGGTATATCCCGAGAATAATACACCACCATATATTCTCGGGTATATCTCTTAAGTATTTCGTTTTGCAACTAAAAACACAAAAAAGTTGAGGTTATGATTGCGACTTAAGAGAGAAAACATTTCGCGACTTAAGCGAGAATATGATGCACGGATTTGGTGACTTAAGAGGGGTTCGTGTGTAATGTCTCATCGTTTCGACCGACTCGGGATGTACCGGAACGTGATTTAAACTAACGTACCGAAATCACGTTACCAAAATCACGACCCGTCACTAACATATGGACATTTTCTGTGGGTAAGATAGCCCATATTTATGCTTTGCCCTAATATACTATCATGACGACTAGTTCTAGTCTTCATGTATACTATTTAATATTTTTTCCATAATCTTATAAAAATCTCGTGTGTTTGTGGTCGCACTCCTCCGAAACGGCTCGACCGATTTTTATGAAATTTTTTCTGTATATTTGGTAGGTATGAGAATAGGTCTTAAAGTATATTTCATACCGCTATGTGATTAGGGTGTCCCTATTCAGAAAATTTATTTCTATTTTTTTGACAATTTTTTTTTGTATTTTTTTTGATTTGGCATCAAAAAATACCTATAAACCCAAAGTTTCAATGTGGCAGATCAACGTTTGCCGGGTCAGCTAGTATATACTATACAAAACGACCAAATAGGTACATACATATTTATAGAAACGACCAACCCATTTCCGGTAAAAAAAGTATGTAATTATAAATTTTGTAGGTAGGGAGTAAATTTACTTTGAAAACAATAATTTTATCTGATGTACATATATATAGTGTCCCAGGTTTTTTTGAGCAGAGTATTGTAGAAAAAGTGATTTTAAGTAAAAAAAGGTAAAAGTAAAAAATATGAACATATGTATGTATAACTGCTTGGTTTTTGACATATAAGGTGGTTTATTTTATTTATTTTTTTCTCTGTTTACTCAATAATGGTGAGAGTTACAAGGTTCCAATATTATAAATAAAGTAGGTTAATAAAATCTCAATAATTGATAAAGAAATTTGAAAACTTTGCTAAAGAAATAGAATCAGTGGCGTGCGTACGGGGGCTCGGTCCCCTCATTTTAAATCAAATTTCTACGTCAAAATGGATTTTTTTCAGGCTTGACTGGTTCCATTTATTTGAAAAATTGTAATGAAAAAAAAAACAGTTATCTTCATTTTCCATTAAAATAATGTTTTATAGCTTAATTTATACCATTTTTAAGTAGGACTAGTCGAAATACAAAATATTTTATTTCAATATTAATAAGTGATTTTGTTAGATAACTATGGTTATTTCTTTTTCATTACAATCTTTCAAAGAATAAGTGGAACCTTATCTCCTGAACCAAACCTGAAAAAATCCATTGGCGTTAGAAATTTATGATCTAAAAAAGAAGGCACCTAACCCCCGTACGCACGGCATTGATTCTGCAATTCAAAAGTTTGTATATCGATCTTAGGTGCTTTGGCTGAAACATAAAAAATAGTGTAGGTATTTACAAAAAAAATATATTTTTTCTACGACCGCTATGAAAAACAGCATTTTTCTCACAACTACAAAGTTATGTCAATATAAGGAGAGGTTTTTCAATTTGTTACAAAATTTTTTTTTTTCAAAAAGTTATGGCCATTTTAATTTTGGGAAACAAAATGTTCCTATAAAATTAAAATGGCCATAACTTTTTGAAAAAAAAAAAAAATCGAAAAACCTCTCATATTTGTTTCTAGATTACGAAAAAAAATATACTGCAAATATTTCACAGTGTTACTGAGATCCCAGGGTGTTCTGCGGTTTTTTTGAATTTTTTTTTCGCAAACTTTGCTGACGGTTTTTTCACTATAAATCCTTTCTGTAAGAGGTGTATAGTCATCACCTAAAAAGTGAAGTGGGTCCCATGCGTCGTTTTCAAGATATGGCTAACTGAATACTTATCAGCAACGCCACTGAATTATTGATAATAATTGTTTGATCTGTCAAATCGTATATATAGAATTATTTATAAGTAAAACAAACTGCTTTAAATCAAATATATTTAAAAGCAAAATTTTAAAAATAAATAATATATTCAATGTATTTCAAATAAATAATGTATCATCGTTTTTTTTAAATATATAGTTATATAAAAATCAATGCTTGTAGTAAATTTATTTCTACATTTTTATAAAAAATGTGCAGTCGTAGAAAAAGTATAGTGCGCAACATATGCAAAAGTGCAATTTCTCACTCGTTTGAATTGCGCCACTCGCCATTTCCCCGAGATTGAAAGGTATTGTTTCTAAATCATATGATCCATCTCATTGACATACACTATATGCATACACCAATATATTTCATAAAATATTTCTTTGCACACAGATTAATTATTACTATCTTCTGTTATTTTACACTGACAATAAAATTTACGTTGACCTTTGAACATCGTCAGTCATCGTTTCTCAGGGATTTGTGGTCGATTTAGGAACACTCCCAATCATATACCTAGCCAATTTGAACCAATTTGGATCATTACCATCAAAAGTACACACCATTTGATAATACCGAACTTGAATTTTATACTTTTATTTCTAATAACAGAATACATATATGTATATATTTACATTATTCACTTATGTCGATATGCAGTGGGGGTGTTAGTTGATACATTAAATAATACAGCAGTTTCTGGAAAGCGATGAGGGTAGGAAGAAATCCCCAAATCGTACCAATTGATGTACAATTTGCTTTGAAAATCTGCACAATATAGGTTTGTTCTTCAGATTGAAATCCAAAAATGACTTAATGACTGGCCTTAGTTCACTAAAGCGAGTTGTTCACTAAAGTTGAATTGACAATTTTCATAAGACGTCATTGGGAATTTGTCCACTTTACTCTTTTGACACCAGACTTGCAGATCATTGAAAAAATAATATATTAGTTAATTACATATCACATGTATATACACAATATAAAACATTTCATTATTTAAACGACTTCTTAGCTCTCCAATCTAAAAATTCATCAAAATTGTCATCCTCAATGTCATCGTCGTCTTCGCTTCTTTCTGTAATCTTGGATTCAATCGACACTGAAATTACTTCCACTTTTTTCTTTTCTAAATCCAGGACCCTAGACAACTTTGTAATTTGCTCATCAATTTCATCAATCTGTCTTTCATTTGTGGCTTCTTCTTGATCTTCAGCAATAATGGCATTACTCTCAGTGTCTGCTTCTTTTATAGCTTTTACAAACTTCTCCCACTCCTCTTCAATAGGATCCTTATACTCTTGATTTCGAGCCTTAGCATCTAACTTGGGGTCATCGAAGAAGCCTTCGGGAAGACTATCTTTATTTTCTGATAAGACTTCCGCTTTTATTGTTTCTGTTTTACCATTTTCCTCAATATTCTGTACTGAATTCGTCTTTGGACTATTTGTCGAACTTTGGAGGTCTTTTGGTAAACTATTACTTGTTAAAGTCATGTTAGAGTCAGAAACACTATGTACCTGTGTTTTATCAGTTGACGAATTTTTTAAAATACCTTTAATTTTTTTTTCTGTTCCGTCTGATAAAGGGGGTGTGAGAGGTCTCTTTAAAGGAGTAGTAAAATTGTTTGTTCTTTCTTTAAGCTTCTTTGCCAATTCTACATTTTGTTTATGCTGTTTAGCATTAATATGGACTGTCCAGACTGCTTCAGATCGAACTATTGATTTACACAAAACACAAGTAAGCTGGCCTTGTTCATTATATTTCGCTAGCGGTGAGTCAATTTTTTTAACATCCTTCTTGTTGGTCTTCAGTTCGTTCATAAATTTTCGCAATTCCGTCTGAGACAATTTCTTCCTCGCATTTTTAAAGGTGGCCGACATGATGTATTATATGAAGGGAATATAAAAAATGATTTCAAAATAAACTATAATATGATTATTTGATTATATTAAATTAAATATAACCTTACTTGGAAGTTACAAAAACAAGTGTTTACAATTTTGACAGACGACAAGTTTAAGAATTTTGTTGGACAACCTTGCACTAACTGCTCTTGTCGTTTTCCATTTTCCATTTCAGAAGCACATTTTAGTGAGCTGGCAAGAGGTCCCATTGTCTTTTATTAAGAGATCTATGATCTTCCTCAAAGAATATCTCAGCTTGCAATTGGCAAGTAAACGTTTAAGTAATAATTGTAACCTTATGTTAATTGTGAATAAATTTTCTTAATTACCTAATTTCATTTATAAATAATCAGTAGATCTGGGGGTCTGAAACTCGCCGGACACTGCCATAACAACCCACGGTATACATATACCGTGATAACAACAGTAACCGTGCCGTAAGTGGCAACAGGGAATACTATTCACTGTTATTTTAAAGTAGGAGTCACCGGTCACTGGTAATAGCTGCTTTCGATTTGCACAAAATCCTCAGTTCCTCACCTCAGTTAATGATTTTTCAGTTAATGGTACGTTCAATTTGAACTACAACCTAGGAAACTAATTGAGGTATTTACTTCACCACTTACTGCTACTGAAGGATTCCAAAACCACCGTTAGTACATAGGAGTGCTCCCTTAGTTGAGATTTTGAGGTTAGATATCTGTCGGACGCTTCTTTGAACGAATGTAAATTTAATTAAAGTTATAAATAGACTAGCTGACCCGGCAAACGTTGTTCTGCCATATTGAAAATTTGGGTTTATAGGTATTTTTTGATGCCAAATAAAAAAAAAATTCAAAAAATTTCTTGTCAAAAAAATAGAAAAAAAATTTCTGGATAGGGACACCCTAATTACCTAGGGGTATGAAATATACTTTACGACATATTCTCATACCTACCAAGTATATATAAAAAATTTCATAAAAACCGGTCGAACCGTTTCGGAGGAGTGCGACCACAAACACCGTGATACGAGATTTTTATATATAAGAAGATAAAAAGTGTAGATACATATTTTTACTAAGGGTCTAGACGTTGATTTATTAATGTTTATTAATCAATTTAATTTGTGTTGTGTAAGTAATTTTAGAACTCTTAGACCTCGTCAAATTGTGCAAAATAAATTTGGTCAGGTTTTGATAAAATATTTGGGTAAGTATATATACTTGTTTTGATAAAAACTTAAAAAGTAAAAATACAGACACAAATAACTAAGGACGATTTTCACATCTGCCGTTCTTATCACAAGGGTTAAAAAATGAAATAAGGTGATGAGTTACCTAAACTCATTTCAGTTGAATCCTGAACTGATGAGTCCTCAGTTGCGTGTCACATCATAAGCAACTAATATGAATCGTCCATTCTACTGTCACCGTTTCTAAATCACTGGTATCAAGATATTGCTCATCTGTGATCTGTCATTTCATTTTCCATTTCCATTCTAAAAATTGTTCGTTGAACTTAACCATACAAAAATTAATTAAATTATTTAAATGTTTAGACATTTAATTAACAAAAATGTCAACTCCTGGGACTGCAATGGATTCGTTAAGTGCCGCTTTGAAATGTAACATAATTCCGAACCAGGAATACTTACTTCAGGGATCAGTTTTAGATCAGTACGTAGAAGTTTTATTGCATCGTCTTAGGGGCTTGTGCGATAACGTTGATAGTGGTCCGGAATCATTTCACGATCATGAATTATGTTTTACTTTAAGAGCTGCTAATACAGGAGCACCGATGGTGTTACCTCTCCGAGTTAGAAGAGCACTGGACGTTAATGATGCTCCATTTCAGTTACGATACGTTGGTCAGCAAGAATTAGGAGATAAAAATAGGCCAACCGTTGTACGTTCTAGTATTGATATGGCTTGTAGTTCAACTATTGTTGAATTTTTAACGGAACTAGGATGCAGGTTGGATTTTGAATACATTGCTCGAGGTTATATGTTTAGAAAAGGTAGAATGAAAATTACAGTTTCGAAAATTTTCAAAATGGGTGGTAATAAGCCAGGAGAAACTGTTGAACCCATTTCACAAAGTTACTTAGTGGAACTGTCAGTCCTAGCTCCTTCAGGCCAAGACGCAATAGGTGAAGATATGCGTATATTTGCTGAACAACTGAGACCGCTTGTCCAACTTGAAAAAATTGATTATAAACGTTTAGGGAATATGATGTAGTAGTTCATGTCATAAAACTTAATGTGATATTGAAATTTCTAGCAGGTGTTCCATATGTGAATGGATTTGCTCACCTAGAAAATGGACAAACGAAGTAGTAAATTTACGAGCACAAAACTACATTTATAATTAATTGAAATTAATTAAATTAATTTTAGCAGACAAATTAACTGTTTATAAAATATTTTTTATTCGATTATTTTGTACGTTACTTACTAGTGATAATGGTGTTTTATTAATAAGGTACATCATATATCTTTTTTATATACAATAAACAATTTTATATTGGTGGGAAAGTTTTTTTTTTCAATAGAATTCAAATGAATCCTAATAAACCATAAATTATACTGGTTTATTCATACAATCGTTGGTATAAGGCATGTTGAGCTCAATCATAATATTTTGATATCTAGTATCTTCAATTTAGTCTTGTCCCATTCTTTCTGACTCACCCTGTACATTAAATAAGATTATAAATTTAAGATAGAATAGAAACACATATTTTTTCCTCAGCCAACTTTGGTCGTTATATAATGCTCTTATGAATATAAACTAATGTTTTTAGAGATTTAGTCTAATTAATTATGGAAAACTTAAATGTGGAAGTAGTGATTCTTTAGGCAGGGTGTTTTCTATTCCATATTTGACATACGAGTAGTAACAAATCATTTTGTGAGACTGCATTACTCTATAAAAGATTATATTATTTATGATGTATTATTTATTTGTTTCAAAGAAAATGCTGTGTATACGAATTATGTTTAAATGTAAACCATTATTTTACTTATTTGATGAATTTTCACTATCAACTTCGGTGATAGTGTCAAGCCCTTCACTTCTGAGATATAAATCATCTTCATGACCATAATTCACGTCGTATGTGATATCAGGAGGAGCTGCGTTATCTGCATTTTCACTCGTTTCAGCTATTTGAGCCAAGTATAATTCAAATGCATCCTTGTAACCTACGGTGAACTGGTCATAATCGCCGTATAGCACTCTGTCTTCTATCTCTTTAAGAATACCAGTTACAGTATCATCTGATCGTTCCGTTTTTTCTGGAAATGAGAATTGGTTCCTATGTTGTAAATTTGTAAAACACTAATATTGAATAAAAGTAGTACCGATGTTATCAGTAGATAAGTATAAATTGCAAAAATTAGGTACTTATTAGGTATATTATGTTTGTACTTATATAGAAGGTGAGAGTTTCTACCTCCACTTTTCTCTGTTAGTTTTTACAGCTACGAACATTTTTTTACAGGGGTAATTTATTTTTTCTGATATTTCAGAATATCCTCTTAAAACAACAAAAAAACAAAACTCAAAAATAAACACAAATAGCTTAGGAACCACTACACCAAAAATTGCTGCAGTGGTTCCCTTGTTGCTTATATGTACATATATATCTACGAAACACACGTTTTAAGGGCTTTAAGAACAAAGTATTATTTGAGGTACCTCAAATGATTATTTAACGTAGCCATAGATGGAAGGAAATTATGGTGGGTTCATGCAGAAATTTTTAGTAATAAGAATAAGAATAGTAATAAGCATAAAA
Source organism: Aromia moschata (assembly GCA_029963805.1). Taxonomy (NCBI): domain Eukaryota; kingdom Metazoa; phylum Arthropoda; class Insecta; order Coleoptera; family Cerambycidae; genus Aromia; species Aromia moschata. The sequence continues at coordinate 149,431 of JAPWTK010000755.1, forward strand.
GTTAAACCTTCGTTTTATAATGACCCAGTTCATGCAGTAAACATAATTTTTAGTAATAATTTTAAAAATAAGGATTTGCTGCATGAACTGGGTCATTATAAAACGAAGGTTTAACTTTTATGCTTATTACTATTCTTATTCTTATTACTAAAAATTTCTGCATGAACCCACCATTAGTTAAATAAATTGTCGCTTTTAGGTGCATATTTTATTCTGTCATTTTACTTTATTGTCTGTTCTGATAAAATAAATATCTCGCAAAATTGGCGTGTAAAATATGTTAAACAAATAATTAATAGTCCTTGACTTACATTTTACTGATATAAACAACACGGGAATCAAGACAGCAATTTCTATTATTATTTTTGACAAAAAAAAACACTGTCCACACCTTACTATATATTATGTCACGTTTCCGAGTATGTTCTTTTTAGAGTTCGGCAATCCCGGCTTACCGCATGTCAAACTGCATTTACCTATCCAGCGTTCCCGCATGAGATCGGCGTACTACCGCGCAGACGTGAGTCCCGGAACATCGGGAAGGATCGGTCAGTGGCGTGGGTATGTAGGGGTAAGAAATACACGCGTATATAATTTACAAGGCGTTTAAAAATACGGTTTACAATTTCATTATCATAGAGTTTTATAGTGTCCAGCCCTGCGTTGTAGCACACATTTCCGAACTTATATAATTATTTTATATGTATACTCGATGCATACTATTTCAAAAACCTGCTGAAAAAAAATACATGTTATATTTTTGTAAACATCAGAAGAGGAATTCAACAAATAAAAAAAATACATTTTACAAGTTACAGTTTTTTCAATCATAAAAAAAATGTTAAACAGTTGTTTTCAATTGTTTATCTGACAGCGTATCATGAATTTTCAGAAAAAAAGTTACCCATGTATTTTTTTTTGGAACTCTAAAAATAACCAAGAAATGAGGGTGGGAATTCTCAAGAGCTCACCGTGTATAAGTATGGGTACTAGGTACCTATTGTATTTGTTACATTGTACATATAAAATCACAATTTCGTTCCGTTTATAAAATCTTTTACGGAAAACTATTCCAAACAAATAATTTTGATGGTCTATTATTCGATTAAATAGTTGTTGTGTTTAAATTTAGTTTGTGATTAAAAAAATAGTTGTGGAATATACATATGTAATTACTTCATGTTGGGATTAAGTGGTCCAACTTGGTCCAACAATGTTCCAGAAAAAAATATATAAAAAAGTATAACATGAAGATATATATATGTATTTTATAACTAGGGCGTTTTTTTAAAGACTAACCCTTTTTTATGGGCACCCCACCCCACCAGTTTACCCACACCTGTTGTAGGTATTAAATAAAATAATTGTACTTTTTTTAGGTATGCTAAAGCTAACACAACAATTTAGTATCTTACCAGGCTTAGGGAGACTCTCGAATTTTGAATAAATCGTTTCGTGTACCATTTTCAAGTTTTGTTTTTGTTGTGAACGTAACTTATTACGGATTAATGTCTTTTGCACTTCTGGAAGGACAAAATGATGAACTAAGTCTGCGATAATTTCATCTTGTTCATCTATTGGAACTTTTGCCGACCTACAACAATTTTTTGTTCATTAAAATTTAATATTCTTAATTTTTTTATAATCTTAAAGACAATCTTAACAGTGATAAATTAATATATACGTGCAGGGTTTTTCCTGAAAATTTTTAATGTTTACCAAAAAAAAAAAAAAAACAAAAGACGATCGCAAATTAGAAAAAATGTTAACTATGTTATTTTCTAAATGGAACGCCCTATACTAAGTATACGGTCACATTTTTGATATCAATTTAATTTCCACATTCCAAAAACATTGATCTTTCTTTGATGTATTTCAGTTTAAATAATGCTATCTAGTTAGCCGTGCGTGGCGATTCGACATAAAAATGTGACTTATTATCGCACTGGCCATGGATCACTATGGAAAACAAAACAAATAAATTATATATGTATATTTATATAAAATATATAAAAAAGCATATAGAATATATAAAAAAAAGAAATTGGACGTTTTCCACGAAACACCGAACTGCTAGGTATACGTTTGTCGACGCGCGTTTCGCCAACTAAGTTGGCATCTTCAGGAGAAGATACAAATTTAAAAAGTTTTAATCTTCTCCTGAAGATGCTCTGCTGAAGATCTTTATTACGAGCCACTAAAAATTTGTCATCAAAGTTCGCCGAGCAAAAAAATATTTATTTCTATTCTTAATTTTAAGTTTATAACCTTATTGAATTGTCAAGGCTGTTACATTACATACATATTTGACTTCAGAGCCCTACAAGATGGATTAAGAAGGACGCTGTCGGGTAAAAACCCTATTCTGGCATACATTACGACTTTCCCAACAAGCCCTGAGCGTTTGGTCGCTGCCCCACCCTTTCAACACATTTCCAGCCCCCGAGATTCATCCCTCCGCAGTTACGCTGGGTTTAACATGCTCTGACCACTGGTTGGTGGTTTCATTGATCCAAATGCTGCTAAAATCATTTGATCTGGACAACCACTCACACATCACAACCAATTTTCACCCGCAGACCAAACATCTCTCCAGACCATCGCTATACCTACCCCCACTCACCCCCTCTGGTTCCACCACTGTTGGAGGCTACGTGGGTAGTCGTTTGGTCACTAATTCATGTCCTAGCATTGTTAAAAAAATAGGGTGGGATACAAAGAAGGATTTGAAAGAGACGAACTACTCGGAGTGGGCCGGAATGGGTTCAGGCTTACACAGGAACTCTTTCTATTTCACCCCACGTGTAGAGACCTGTTGACATCCCCTCAACGTAGCAAATTTGCAAGGGGTAGATTGGGGGGTGGAATTTTATTTTTGGCGCCCAATCGACGGTCCCTAGTGAGTCCAGTCAACTTCGAGCTACTTCATGTGATGCTAGGACATGAATTAGTGACCAAACGACTGCCCACGTAGCCTCCAACAGTGGTGGAACCAGAGGGGTTGAGTGGGGGGGTAGGTGTAGCGATGGTCTGGAGGGATGTTTGAATGATCTGCGGGTGAAAATTGGTTGTGACGCTCCAGATCAAATGATTTTAGCAGCATTTGGGCCAATGAAACCACCAACCAGTGGTCAGAGCATGTTAAACCCAGCATAACTGCGGAGGGATGAATCACGGGGGCTGGAAATGGGTTGAAAGGGTGGGGCAGCGACCAAACGCTCAGGGCTTGTTGAGGAAGTCGTAATGTATGCCAGAATAGGGTTTTTACCCGACAGCGTCCTTCTTAGTCCATCTTGTAGGAGTCTGAAATTGCCGTCAAAATCTTGCGAATTCAAATTTCGACGTGGGGTTGGTTTTTGAGGTGTGGACGGCGAACCGTTTAAGTCACAATATAGCGACTTCGAGGAATTAAAAACAATTCTATAGGCTACCGGAATTTTCAAACCGCAAGTCTCTAGCTCAAACAGAACGAAAATGGCACTCATCTAAAAAGCGTTACGCTAATTTTGACGAGCAGTTTATTTAAACCACAATAAGTATTTAAACTTACTCTTTACAGGCCTCTTCAGTTTCTCTTTCGATTTTATTCGCCAGTTTCAAGATGTAGTCGGTTGCCTCTTCTTTCGACGCGAACTCCATGCCGTCCGCGATCACATCCTGAAGGTACATGTCCACGGAATCCTGGGTCACTTTCACGATCTGCTTGAACATCTCATCGTGCTCCCTCCTCCGACGCAGTTCCTTCTGCCTCCTGCCCGCCTCAGCCGCCTCCCGGATGCACCGCTCCCTCTCGTACAGAAGACACATCGCGTGCACTTTTCTCTCTTCTAGCAGCCTCCTCAGCTCCTTGTTGAGGAAGTCCAGGAGGGTGCCTACCACCGAACCTTGGAGTTTACCTAGAGTGCCCTTCAGCCTTTCTATCTGGAATTTTTTGCTCGAATTATTCCGTCGAAAATGTTGATCACATGTTACGGTACCATGTTCAGGTGCATCGTTTCGTCTCTCTGTTGGCCTTTCACCCGCAGTTTCTCCTTCGTTCGTTGCTCCTTCTGCTTTTTGAGCAGGCCCACCGAGTGCTTCAGTTCTTGTATTAGCTCTTTACAAGTATCTCTACCCTCGTATATCTATAACACGGTCATTGAAGTAGATACCAGCCAGAAGTATTATTCCCCGTATTACACAGGGCGTTTCAGCTAAGAATGTTTTTTTCATAACTCTTTTTATAATATGTTTCAAATAATAGTTGCTCAAAATTGTGCGGCACATATTTATTATACGTATTTCTAATCATACGAGGTGTGTAAATTAAGTAATGAGACTGATTTTTAATTATTTTTTTTATTCGAATAGAATTACAGTTCAGTATGGTCTCCTTCAAAATAACTTCCTTGGAAAGCCACACATTGCTGGAGACGGTTCCTCCATTCCTCATAGCAGTCCCGGAACGCATATACTGTATAGCCTTCAGCTGGTCGGTTACAGCCGTTTGAATGTTTTCTATGGTTGCAAAATGATGTTCTTTAAGGTGATTTTTTCAATCTCGGGAAGAGAAAAAGTCACAAGGACGCAGGTCAGGCAAATAGGAAAGCTGAAAAGTCACATTAATGTTTTTAGTGTTTTTACTGACAAAGACCCAAGTCTCATCACCAGTAATGACACATTCCATAAAATGGGGATCATTTTCAATCGATTCCAAAAAGTTAAGACACCTTTTTCTTTTGATGTATCTTTTGTTCCTGCGAAAGGTTTTTTAGGAACCAGATTGCGATGAGGACCAGATTTTTCTCATTCCCAATTCGTTAGTAAAAATCTGATGAACAGTGGCGTGATTCAAATTTAACTCTTCCCTGATCATTCCTGCCGTCAACCGACGATCTAACCCACAAGATCCTTTATTATATCGACATTTTCATCGGTTCTTGAAGATGAAGGCCTTCCGCTGCGTGGTTCATTTTCAATCGTTGCGCTAAGTTCAAGTCTGAAGCAAAACCTGATAGCACACTGTTGCTCAAAATGAATGTCACTCATCTTCAAAACTTACTAGAAAAAAACCGGTTTACAACAGTCACAAAGAACAAACAAATGACCCTAACTTCGAACTTTTACTAAAGACGCATTACATGTTAACCTACCGTCTTCCAAGTCCCGTCTCCGCAGTGTTGCTAGATCGGGCGCTACGTTGTCAATCTCATTACTTAATTTACATATCTCGTATATCATCATAATCAGTGATAATAAGATAAGACTACAGATTTATTAATATGTGCCCCCCCCATCTCACGTTTTAATCTGTTCTACCCCTACCTACTGTTTTCGGTTTTGTGGTTTTGTTAGTATTGTGGCGAAAACATCAGTAGCATGCATCACCGCCCGTTCAGCCGGACAACAAGTGAGTCACCACTACGGCCGTCTCGATGCGATTTTCTGGAAGCCTGGATATTAAACTGGCATGATCGCGAGCCCGGTCGCTTCGAATAAATAACCGGGACTCGGCAAGGGTCTCCAGTCTTTGAACGATCGTCGCGAACTACGTAAAATAGTCGAATATGAATTGTACAAAAATAAATTAGTGTTATTAATTTAGTGCTTAATACGTTTTGTTTTTAATTAAATAAATAGTATTAGTTGAAAGTGCGAGTTTGAGTTTTTTCACACCTAACGAACCCGTAGTGAACAACACGTTACAGAATTTTGTAACAAACAATAAATTTATAGTGTGCTGTTATACCATAATTTGTGTTGCTCGACCTCGTATGATACTCTGAAGTAATACAGTGGCTTGGTATGTGTCTTCGTCAATTTGCGGTATTCCGTCCACTTCCGGTGTAAAGGATTCCATTACGTCCGCGTCAATTCTGGTCCTTAAGGAACATGGACGCCGTTTAGTCTCCGTTCGAAGGTCTGATAAGGAAAGATTTTTCACTGATATAGCAAACATATATTAATAAAAACATATCTATAAAAGGTAGATAAAACAAGAATTGTATCTGATAGATCTAAATCTAAAACTGCTTCTGATGAAATCTATTTAACAAATGTAAAAGAAATACTTTGTAGTTACACTGTAGTAATTGAGATAAATAAGAAATTCCTACTAACAGTTAATATCTACTAAGAAGTTAATAGAGTTACAACTACTCTAAGCAACGATAACTACCAAAGGAATGTGAAGAAAACTCAACAAACAAATTGTAAAGAAATAGCAAATGACTAAGTGAATAGAAAATTCCTACTTTTAAGTTCTTCGTGGAGTTGTTTTAGAACTTGTGCTGACCATCTTGTTTCTCTTATACACAACCTTGTTTTGGTTGATTTGGATGGCACGCCATACTTTGAGAGTTTTGTAGCTTGGTCTAACCATCTGGGTAACGTACTAAATTGTTCCACTCCTAGAAATAGGAAATTTATAAATGTAGAGCATAAAAACAATAGTTTGGTGACTTTTAAATCAGTAAAAACTTATAATTGAAAGGCAAATGTTTTTTCAACTTTTCAGCATTAGAACATAAGAAATTTCTTATGGTCATGCCATTTAAAAGAGTATGTGTATAGGATTGTAATATATTGCTTAGTCAACATGTATTATTTACTGTAGGAATAAAATCAACACATTACCTATGAACTGTGCTCTATATGTTTTTATCTTCTCATCAATTACATGATGCCAACGTTTCGGATGTTCACCATGCCTCATCAGTGGACCATACACTTCAGATTTCTTATCAACGTGCTCGTCAATAATGCTAACTTCCTGATATCTCTTCTTTATACCCTTTCTCCTTTCTTCTAATTTTCTTAATTCTAATAAAGGTTAATAGTTCATGCTGTTAATAGGTACATTGGAATATATTTATCTGTATAATCTAGGTCATTTCTAGTTTTTTTTTTATAATCAAAACATAATTATGTTGCTGAAAATATTCACATAAGCAACTTGATCTACGATGCTTTAATTTTGTGATCAGGACCTAGACCATAATAAGAGATGCAAGCCCAAAAATCATTGTACCTGTTTCCTCATGTTTTATTTTCAAATATGTAGTAGGTACTTTTCCCGCATGTTGCCGATGACCGGTAGGTGATACATACAGTGCGTCCATAAAGTGACGCATAAATTCATTATTAGCTAAATGAACAATATTATTGAAAATTCCCGAGACAGGTCAATTTTTTGATTGCGATTTACTATTTTGTCACATAATAATTTAATATACAGGGTGTCCCACCTTCGAGTAATGACGCCACCACCGATTTTTTTTAAATGGAATACTACATTTTTTTTTCAAGTTTCGGATGACCCTGGCCGAGCTGAGTCCAAAAATGTATCACAAGTTGCTTCTATCTATTACAGGGTGGACAACAATACATAAAGTGTTTATGAAAAATTTCATTAGAAAGTTATACGTTTCTGTATTTTTAGAAAAGTCACAATAAATGCTCAAATTGTTCTCGTTGACTGCTAAACAATGACCGAATCGGGCAATACATTCGCTTCTGACATTTTGTAACATAGCAGGTGTTATGTTTAACGTTTCTTGCCTGATTCGATCTTTGAGCTCACGGATGTTCTCGGGTCTATTAGTATAAACTTTAGATTTCAAAATAACCCCATAAAAAGAAATCTAGTGGAGTAAGATCAGGTGATCTAGGGGGCCATTCCACTGATCCTCTTCTTCCTATCCACCGATCTGGAAAGGTTCTGTGTAAAAACTCGCGCACAGCTATAGCAAAATGTGGTGGTGCACCATCCTGTTGAAACCAAATTCTGCCGTCTAAAGTATTGGCTATTTCAATATCAGGAAATAGCCGGGTCAAGTCAGGAATTAATGTATATTGTAAAAAATTCAGATACAATGCTCCTGTCAAATTTTCATCAAAAAAGTATGGACCAACAATTCTATTTCTCACAATACCAGCCCACACATTGACCTTTTGTGGATGTTGCGTATGGTATTCTTGCATCCAGTGTGGATTTTCCTGAGACCAGTAGCGGGTGTTTTGCCGATTAACATGCCCGTTCAAAAAAAACGTTGCCTCGTCAGAAAATAAAATATTAGCAATGAAACCGTTATTTTGATTATTGTGGTCCATCATGTACTCGCAGAATTCAGTTCTTCGGTCAAAGTCGTCTTCAGCCAATTCATGGATGAGGCGTACTCTATAGGGATGGTATTTTACCTTTTTAAAAATATTCGATACTGAAGACTTTCCAATATTCAAATCCCTAGATACTTGCCGTACTGTACAATGTGGATTTTCTAGTGCCGACAAAATACGTCTTGTTGAACATTTTCATTAATTTTAGGTCTACCTTGCCTTGGTGCATCCCTCACGTGTCCTAATTCTCTGTATTTTCGCTCTATTCTGCTTACTGTAGATTGTGAAACAGGTTCACGATCTGGGTGCATTTCATGGAATAATCTACACACCTCTTGTTGAGTCCGCATTCTGTCGCCAACACCAATCATCATTAGAATTTCAATCCTATCCCTTTCATTTAAAGGCATTTTCAACAAAACGTTTTAAATAAATTAGATTTAGGTTTCACTTAAAGTACCTACTTTGAAGCGTTAACAATACAAAAGGAACTCTAAATAGCCGTTTTTAATATGGCAAAAAATGACAATGACAATCAAAAAACAAATGACAAAAAAATAACGAACCACGTATCGCGCCTCGCGTCATTCCGTCTTGTCCAAACTGGTGTTTATTAAAGTAGTTGTATTTTTTTGTATCACAATAACGTTAATTTAATTTTTTTTTTAGTGCGTTTAATCAGCAATACATAATTTGTAATTTTTGTACTGTTGTCCACCCTGTAATAGATAGAAGCAACTTGTGATCACATTTTTGGACTCAGCTCGGCCAGGGTCATCCGAAAAATTGAAAAAAAAATGTAGTGTTCCATTTAAAAAAATCGGTGGTGGCGTCATTACTCGAAGGTGGGACACCCTGTATATTAAATTAGTATGTGACAAAATAGTAAATCGCAATCAAAAATTGACCTGTCTCGGGAATTTTCAATAATATTGTTCATTTAGCTAATAATGAATTTATCGTCACTTTATGGACGCACTGTATACGCCAGGCAATATAGCAGAAAAGTGCTCAGTTTTTAAAAAGAGTCCTGAATAAGGTTTCTCGGCGTGATAATTAGGTAAAAAAAATAGTAGAAATTGATTGTGTATGTTTTGGATCAAATCGGTATGTAGGAACCTTAGTAAATAAATCGATAAAAGTGCCGAAAACCGTTTTTTTTGCGGATTAAGGGACGAAAAATAATTTTTTTCATAAAACAAAAAATAGCACGTTGTAGCGATTGAAAAAACGAAAAAAATGAGTTTTTTGGTGATCAAAATCGGTTCAGAAGTTTTTGCACAAAAAAATAAAAACCGATGAAAAATGCCTATCTTTTGAAATGGAATTACAAGGGTTCTAATGGTCGCAGAAACTTTCTTCTTACAACTTCTGCTTTGGCTTAAATTGTAGCTTTTGGTCGTGCCTATCTGCAGTAAAAATTTCATACAAAAATAATAAAAACTTTTTGCATACATCGAAGAAAACTAAAAAAATTTCGTTTCGAAAAACGGCTTGAACAAGTCGAAAAATGGTCGTCTTTTTCCTGGGCTTAAATTACTCGTCATTAAATTCCCTACAAATTCATGATGGTGACTTGTGGGAGAGGTTCTTTCAATCGGCTGAAAATGCGTTTGAAAATCAAGCGTGCGTTGCTTCGAGCACTGGGGTAAGCGAGTGGACGCGTGGTGGGGGAAGCCTCTCCCGCCGCAGACGCGCTGACAAAAGTCTGCGGCGGGAGAGGCTTCCCCCACCACGCGTCCACTCGCTTACCAAGTAGCAAGTTTCAAAACGTTAATTTGCAAAAGATAGAGCCAAAACAAGAATAGTCGATTTTTGACGGTTTTTTCGATATACCTCGAAAAGTAATGCAGCAATCGATATTAACAATAATATGGATCTGAAGACCTTTTTCTTACCTACAACTTTCTAGTTTAACTTCCTTCTCTACGAGCTTTAGTTTTTTTTTTTATTTACGAAAAACCGTTTTTTCCAACTTTACGAATTTTTTAGGTTAAGTTCGCTGTTCAAACGCCAAGTACAAAAAAACGGTATCTTTCTTAGATATTTTTTCCTATACAACCATATTTTTTGTTTCCTGTTAAAAATTTTGGGAAACCTTTATACCCATTGATTGGACTAAGTTGGTCTCTGTCCCATCTGTTCAACCCATTTCCAGACCCCGTAAGTCACTCCTTTGCATTTACGCTGGGTTTTGCGTGGTTTGACCTCTGTTGGGCGAATCCATTGATCCTAATGTTGCCAAATAAATGGATGCCACAACTTACTTTCACCCTTTGACAATCCAAGCACCCCTTCAAGCTACACCTACACCGACACCCAACCACCCCCTCTGGTTCCGCTCCTGTAGGAGGCTGCGTGGGTGTCAAGTCTCGAATCCATGTCATGGCATTACTTAAAAGCTGTTGAACTTGACAGGACCCACTGCGAATGTCCGATTGAGCACCAAATGTGATACCCACCCCCCCTGAAAATTTGGCGCGCTGAGGGGTTGTAAACAGGTCTTGGTGCGTGGAGTGCCTCTGAAAGCCTTCCTAAGGATGCTTGAACCCTTTTTTAGTATACTTCGAGTCGTCTGTCTCCTTCGAATCCTCTTTTGCGTGCCATCACCCTCTTTTTTTGACCCCCTCCAAAAATTTTTTGAGTGGATGAAAATTCCTGAAAGAAGGCTCGTTGGATAGGCGGAACCTTCTTTTGAACTTGTGTGCGACAATCACGAAATTCGTGAGAGATGCTTGGTACGCGCTGTAAGTGTTCACTGTGACTTGGGCTCATGAACTCTCGACTGGGCTAGCGCCTACGAGGTAGTCCACCCAAACATGCTTTCGCTCGTAAAATTAGTGGAAAAGGGCGCTGTTTGGATGATCTACCTCGCAGGTGCTAGCCTAGTCGTGAGTTCATGCGATCAAGTGACAAAGTACACTTGTCCGCAAAGGAGGTTCCGACTACCCAATGAACCCCTTTCAGGAATTTTCTTCTGCTCAAACATTTTTTGGTGGTCAAAAAAAGAGGATGATAGGACGCAAAAGAGGATTTAAAAGAGACGGACGACTCGGGGTGTACCAAAAAGAGTTCATGCATCCTCAAGAATGCTTTCTGAGGTTGGGGTTCTGTACACTTGTATCGTTTTCATGGTTTTCATTTTCTTGGGCACAGTTCTGTTATTGTATTCTGTTGTTTCTAGAGAAGCTCTAACTATGTTCAAGAATAAGATTTCTTGACAAATATAATAAAACAGTTATCTATATGTTTACAAACTGTATGGGTCACGCAGTAAATGTAAATGTTCTGATAATTTCTAATCGTCAAAAAGATTGGACCAGTTACGTTTGGACCTGTTTGATTTATTATACAACTCAGATAGACAACTATTTCTGATGGTTGGAGACTACCATCACAAACCTCTTCTGCGAACCGAGCTATAATGTACCGTGAACCTTTTACAGTTTTGTACCTACAGTGCACGAAAAGTAGCTTTGCCTCTGGCTAGAGTAGACAGAACCTGAAATTGTGCACATTTCTTTTTTGGCTGTAGCCGTGAACGCTTCGAGAAGTACAGTCTGTTTTTGTTTGTTTGTGGGTATCTCATATATGTATCTCTATGGTCGTTCTACTTCGTACTACATTCATTGTGCACAATTCGCGGGCAAAGCTATTCTGCGTATACTGTACATAGGAATACATACCTCGTGCAGTTTTCTTTCTAATCTTCACCAACTGCTCCTCTATTTCTACTTGTTTTCGAGCAATTAACCGCTTTATTTTGGTTTGTGTTCTAGTTTTTGTGTTTTCGTGGATTTCGTTCAACATCTTTTCTAACAGTTCCAATCTTAGGTCTTGAATTTCTTGTATCTCCTGTACGTGTTCAATGTTTGAGTTTTTAAATACCCGTGGTAACTGATAGCTACTCATTCTAATACCACAAGTGATTTTTAAGAAAATTAAATTTTCAAAGTGGTTTTAATTATTATTTGCGACTGTCTCCCTCAGTTATGGTTCTATTCAGTCACGATTCTACGTTGTTTTATAACAGTAACGTTTTATTTACCAACCTTTAACCCGAGTCGTTCATAAATGTTACGCATTTCGAGATTATTATTCCCTACTGTTATTTTATGTTCACAAAATATAAAGAAAAACACACGATTTGAAGACGGTGATTACATATTAAGGTCCAGGAAGTATGCTCTCACGCAGAGCCGGCACTATACAACTCTATGATAATTAAAGTATAAACCGTATTTTTTAAGCGCATATTTCTTGCTCTTGTATACCCACGCCACTGTTCGTGCGAACGAAGTCTTCGCGGGAACCCGGGACGCCATACACTTAAAACACACGGCGACCTATTCTGATAGCGACCTGCCGGCAGTGTAAACGGGTCGACCGCGGCATTGAAAACAATTTTTAGTGAGTGACTAACTCGTTTGTGTACTGTATTTACATACTTCATTTTGCGTGGATTTCTGCAATAATGGCACAGTCGTTACCATTTGTGAATAGACTTAAAAAGATGATTGAAAATAATAAGTATTTTACAATCATTTACGGATCACATATTTTATGTATTTCTTGCAATCGTCGATATATATTAAATTTCGTAGACGCCGAGAGTGCGAAAGACATTTAGATTCGAATATCCATCAACAAAAATATGCCTAGCACTGTTAGAAAAGAGGAATTTTGGTTTGATTTGTGCATAATGTTTTGCGCATAACGCCTTTCGTGGAACGTGGTCGACAATATTTACTTTAGACGTTTTTTGCCAAATATGTATCCGATTTTCCATTGCCTACTAGTGATACGTTGCGTAGAACATATTTACAGAAGACATATCAATGTGTCATGGGAAATATCAAATAACGCAATAAATTTCTGTGGCTGACAGTGGACGAAACAACAGATTTTCGGGGTAATAAGGTCATTAATGTTCTGATACGAATTTTAGGTGTTTCAGATATTTCACCCCCTTTACTGATAGTTAGTAAACGGGTTTTCTAAAAAAGGCTAGAAGTATAGAAATAGTAGCAACACGTGTATTGTCCTCTGTAGATGTCAAAAATAATAATTTACTGATCTCAGTGACAATAAACAACTGTTAGTGATACGAACAATTGCTAGTGATACAAACAACTGTGCGAAATTCGTGAAAATAATGTGCGTGTTGTGTCGTCCTCTGTTCATGTGAACTACTTTGAATTTACGCCTTTTTCATGTACAACCATATATACAGGCCAAATTGCTCACGTTTAACGAGAGTAAATGCAGAAAGACTACTTGTCGTGGTAACGTACGCTCAAGCAATGAGGACAGTCGGTGTTTTTTAATGACACACGCAAGAAGACTAGAACTAAGGAGACCGAACTCGTTCGGTATCATGGGATCAAATCTGTTCGCCTCCAGAAGGCGCTGTAAACAGTGGTGTACTCGACGTCACGTGATGAGCAGCGGACCACATGTGAATACACTCTACAACTTGTCGATCTTAACTGTGTAAAATTCGAATCACAACTAACTCTATTCTAGCAACAACAACAATATTTATAGTTTTTAAATGTTCTAGATAATTCAGTTGACATCTAGAATATATTATATATGTCATTCCATACAATTCTTTACTAACAGCTAGTGTATAAACTAAATAGACGAAGTATGTAAATTATAAAACTTAATGACTGTCAGCTGTCACTAATGACACTTACACAAATGTCACAATATGCTTACATGCCGTTGGGCTTTAATAAAAATACAATTCTAATGTTAAATAAATATTATTCGAAAGTGTTGTGTTGCATTGTGTGATACAATAAGTGTTCCGAAGCGTCAGAATAACCTGAGATTATTTCAAATTACTGATCTATGTATGAAATGAAATATTTTCCTTTGTTGTGTTGTTAAAGTATTTCATGTTACGTATTTCAACGTTAACAATTTCGGAGTATTTCATGTTACGTGCATCAATGTTGAGTACATTTTCATAATGGTAATTACGAAAATTTGTAATTCCAAAGATAACAACAAATTAACGAAAAATATCGAGCGTCTGCCACATGTATTCGCACCTCGGACATTCACACGGACCCTAACCTCTAACGCACACAGATTAGTACAGAACCACGGTATACGTATAGATATGTGTTTGTATATTGTGGCAACCGTGGTACACAACTGTTTACAGCGCCTCTGGGGGCGGACATATTCGAGCCCGTCGCGTTATACAGCGAAAAGACGCAGTTATGTCTCCTTAGTTCTAGTCTTCTTGGACACAAGCAATAAGTATGTACATACATTATTAACACATTTTTACTCCTGTCTGTTTGATCTGTCATATGTCCTTCCGTCAATGACATGACGGATTACGAGTTCGGCCCTGCATTACACCACACGGCCGGAACCCTACATATTATGAGTTGAGTTTATATCAGAAATCAGAAACCTAATAGAACCCTTAAACTTTATCAACCATTTTTTATTGTTCTAAAACTTGTAGAAAGTATATAAAAAAAAAACAATAATTTTGTCCGTATTTTACCTATTTACTACGCAGTGTGTATGTGGCGTGGTATTAGAATGAATATATTAAGTAGGAAAGAAAAAGGTACCTACTTGCTCCCTAAATGCCCATTCATCTCTTTCCAAAGCCTCAAGATAATCTCTAAATTGTTTCAAGGAACTTGGATCGTTGGCGTTTGGTTTCATGTTTTTTTCCCAAGCTGCTTTCATTCGTGCTCTTTCTATTAATTCGACTTCGTGCATACCAGCTGGTAATCCGCTTCCTTAAAAAAATCCGGCTTTTCAGTCAACTTAGGTACCTAACCTTATGGTTGGGCATCTAAGAAAAGGGTTTTTACTTTTAATTCTTGATACTTCTCTTAAGAAAAAAACTAATAAACACGTATTTGCACAATAGTACGTATTTAATAACAAGAATATGCCAGATACAGTGCAACAAAAGTAGCTTTGCACCTGTCCGTAAGATGCACGTTGCTGTAGTAAAATTTGGTTAATGTTAATTTAAAATGGTACTGTTGAGGGCATTACTTTTTTGAAACCTTTTACCTTGTAAAACATAACTAATCCTTAGAAATTTGCATTTCTTTTTAAAGAATATTAAATTATCTATCACATCCTCCGAATATTGAGGGTCCCTCGCCAATCATATATTATGTATAGAAAGTGCTCCCATGTATCGGGTGTACCGTTTAGATATTGAAATATGAAGAAACAAGTGCAGGATTTTATTTATTTACCGCAACATATTATATATTGACACTTTTTATTAGTCACAAATTTGTTTATAATTAGGAAGCTATAATAGAAAGTTTTATTTATCAGTCATCTTACTTCAATTTGTCCCTATTCACAACTGGCCATTGTCTGGTGTACACACAGGGTATAATATTATTTATATAAATATGTTATAAATGAGCGAAAAAAAAAAGGAATTTTGTTGAAAGTACTAATTTATCATTATGTTATTGGCGCCACCAGTATTATTTTGTTACTTCAGAACAATTATAATAGGACATCAAAAACAAAAATTATATATGTATATACCTACATTATTTTGCCATCCATTTTGTTTACACTTCTTTTAAAATTTTACACATTTCCTTTAAGAATACTTAATATTATTCATATCATAACTTATCAATGTGTTTTTAAATGAAGTTATTTTCTATTCCATTATCCAATTATTAATCTTAACAGCTGACACCATTTTCACAGGCTTCTGTTACAATAATTTAAGGCCCGGTGTCTACTTTTAGTTTCGGTTAAGGCGGATTAAGGGGGAAATGCAATTAGAAAGGTCAAAATTGCACATTTTTTTTCAAGAAGTTATTATTTGATCGTAATGAAAGTTTGTACATTTGTTAATACAGATTAGAAGTATACAACTTTTTTTTTAACAAAATGGCGGCGGTATGGTGGCGCCAAGTAGATCCATAAACAAACGGTGGAAGTTCTGGACGTCGTAATTTTGATCTGTAACAGCCTAGAAAATAAATTTATGTAAAAAATAGTTACAATTTGTCAGTAAACCAAAAAAAAAAAGTGAAAGAAGAAAATTCGACGATCGACAGACGTTTTTCCGAAAAAAATGTGAATTTTCCGTTTTTTTTTTCAGTAATTTTTGCAATAATAATTCAATTTTGCAACATCAAATTTTAAGTTTTTTAAAGATTTACTTAAAAACTAGTTATATAAAGAAGAAGTCCTCAAAATTTCAGCCAAATCGGACGATCAGTTTTTGAGCTATCGCTTCCAGCAATTTTGAAAATGTTGATTCGAGAAGAACGCGTTTAAAATTTTATCTACCTGAAAATGATACTATTTACGACTTAATCAGCGATCCCAGGGGCATACAGTAGGTCTTCAGATTCTTCATAAAACTCATTTGTACTTTGTTGAAGCTCTTGGCGAGCCTATATTAATTCGTCCCAGGGTATTTCAAAGAGGGTATCTAAAAGACAAAAATAGAAGGGCTTTGAATTTTGATTGTAAAACATTGCATGCATATTCTATGATACATTTACTACCTCTTTAGGTAAACAAATCGATTTTTTGGGCCCTCTAATTGTATTTCCCCCCTTAATTGACTACTAAAGTGTGATGTCACTTCCGCTGGATTTATTGCGCGGGTTCCATAACATATATTAAATACCTGACTACGCCAATGGTTTTTACGGAAAACTGTATCAATATACATTTTCTTCTTCATATTTGCTACAATAAGTAAAATATCGAACATTTAAAAAAGACCAAAATCTGAGAATCCCCTTGTACCACCAAATCTGATCGCGATAGCAATGATCTGTTTTGGCTTTTATAATATGTTTCTTTTAATCTACTTCTTATTACTTTTATAAAATTTTTGTTATATCTTACACTTTCCGAGATTCCACCTTATAAAAATATCGAAAATGGTACACACGATACAATTTTTCTATTGATGTGAGTAAGAGTATTTTTGTTGATGAGAAATCTTTTCTTTTCTCAACTCATTTTTGTCCATTACCTGACCAATGAAGTATCGTCATACTTCGTATCGTATCGTCATACATACTTTGACGAAGTATCGTCACTCTGATTGAAGGTCATTCAATCAAGGAATGAAAGCATCAAATTGCTGATAAGGCATCTCTTCCTATTCTCTTATTTTCGCTGCTTATAAATACAATTGAGGGGGTATAGATGCAAAACACACATTATCCACTTTTTCAAATTTTTCAGGAAGAAGGAATGACTGATTTCTCACTTTTCCAGTGACTTGACGCTCTGAAATTTTTTTGGTATTTGTGTTAGAACTTTACATTTGCTTCTCAATTGGTGAAATGACATCACAACAATAGTTGACTCCAAGAAAGTGATTTAAAATTTGGATAATGTGAGTTTTGATACAACTCTTTGGATAATATGGTCGTTTTGCTCCAAATTATTCTACATAATATTATTTTTTACATTAAAATTCATGAAGTTAAGCCAAGGAAAGGAACTTGGAAACAAACTCAATGGTATGTCAATAAAAAATTATATAATATGGTAGTTCATAATCAAAATAAAAAGCTGCACAAAATACTTAGAATACGTTTTTATTATCATCATTGACTGATGAAGTGAAATATTTTTATAATGAACCTAAAATTGGAAAGTACAAAAAATGTTGACAGTAAACAGTTCTAACATTCTCACATTCTCCTTAGAAGAATGTGAGTTTTGAAACAATTCACAGATTCCACAATTTAAAATAAATACGAAAATGTGAGTTTTATACCACTTTTAAAATTTAAAATAATGTAGTTCAACACGATGAACAAGATAGCGCCACTAACTCTATTTCGAAAAATTATGGATAATGTGAGTTTTGCATATGTACCCCTCAATTACTATACGAACCCAGAATTATATCGTTTGGCCCAATGTTATTTTTGATGAGATTTTTGAAACAAAGACCTCATACTATGGATACGACAATTATCCTTTATTACATTATTTATCGTATTATTTATTACAATATTTATCCTACAAATACCCAATAAAGGATAATGGTTGTAGGGGAGAGGGAGGCACAATGATACAATTTTTGTCGTGTTGTAAATATACAAACTTGTATATTTAGAGTGATATATTCTGATTTGGTTTCCGCCCGCAGCTTCTTCTTCGTGCCCAGATTAATCTGAAACCTATGGATTCTCATTTTTATGATTTTTTCTATACTTTTCGATTCTATGTTGAAGTGTAGAGGGTTTTAAACCATGATCAGCAGCTGAAACTCTAATTGATTTGTGATTTTTTAATAACATCGGTTATTGCAGTCTTTATAGCTCCTTCGTCAATGAATGCTCTTTGTGACAAGTACGTACCATTTTCATTAACCTGAAACAAGTAACATGTCCTCGTATAACTTACTGAATCTTGTTTATACGAATAAAATAGTACATTTGTAAATTGCAGAGGTACATTGATACACTGTAGAGGCACATTGGTACACAGCATCAATGTACCTCTCAATTTGGTTGCAAACAATGTTTAAATAATACTTACGTTTAGGAATGGTGACACCAAGCAGCACTCTATTGCTACCACGTTGGTAAAAACACACACATGTAAAAAGGCATTAAAAATTACTTTCTCGCGCCAAAATAAACTAAACACATGTAACTTTACTCTCATTCGTTTTTCCGTTACTAAATTTTTATGACAAGTAGCCCACACTAGTACCATCTTTGAGGTAATAGGTTGAAACAAATGGACTTCTTCTGCCGCGCCTCGTGTATCAATGTACCTCTCTCTCCCCTATCCGTAGTATGAAGTCTTTGTTTCAGAAACCTTACGAAAAAATAACACTGGGCCAAACGATATGATTCTGGGCTCGTACGATTTAAAACATGTGACAATCATTTCTTAACAGCCTGAAATATTTAGTTTTTCTACTACCTTATGAAAGATACTTGCCCCATTTCAGGAAATCAAGCTTCAATATTTCCGGATCTCCCTCTTCCATAAGGACGTAAGGCGGTTCCCAGGGAATGGTCTGAGCGGACGACTCCCTGAACATCGTCTCGACCTTCACGTTCCTAGTGGCTTTTGTCGAAGTCACTTTCTGTACTTTTCAATGGTGAACCTCGGAAATTGCATGTAGTGAAAGTCTGGGAGGGCATGCTTATCACGGGACAAAAATATGTCACTAGGTACTTCCCCAGCACGTCCACCTTCCGCGTCATGGATTGGTCAGGACCACCCGAGGCTTTCTCCCTGTGCGGCAGAATCGGCTTAGTGCGTCTGGGTATCACCTGGAACCTGGGGTAGTTCGGGAGATCGGAGAACATGTTCGGGAAGATCGGACAAATTTGCTGGAAGGAAATTTCTACAGTTAGTCTAAACATTCAGTAGATTTAAGTATATACAGTGCGCGCCCAAAGTATGGAATAAATTCAGTAAATGTGAAACAAAAAATTTTTGGAAAAAAATCCTCGAACAGGTCGATTTTGTTTAATAAAAACACACATTTTTGAGGGAATGTCTATTTTCAGATGTCATTTGTTCTTGAGTAATGACGTCATCAACTTATTTTTCAGATGGCAACCTCCCATTTTTTTAATTTAATTTGAAAGACCCTTTCATTGTCGATTTAATGGTATAAAAATGTTGCCACCTTACATAACAAAATTTTTTGAGTAAATGACAATTGAATGTTACAAAACGAAGAATATATTTTTCACAATAAATAAACGAAAATTTCTGAAAAAACTGAACACAAATAAAACATAGCAAAAAAAGTACTTTGCTAAGCAAAAAAATTATCAGATTAAGTTTTTTGACGTATCCATGGTTTTTACTGTCAGTTAATCAGAAGATTTGTCATTAAATTGTGCGAAAAGTTAATGTTACTTGTAAGTATTTATAAAAATTCCAATTTTAATATGGCACATTTAACTGTGACACAAAGAATTGAAATTGTGATTTTCATCGGATGTGGAAATAAGACCAGAACTCAGCAGGAGGTATGCAATTTATTTAATGCTAAATATCCAGATAACCCTATCACCCAATCCACAGTTAGTAAGATTGAGTCCAAATTTAGAGAAACTGGTGATGTTAAAGATCTACCAAAATCAGGACGTCCAAAAATTACCCAAGATAAAAAGATTGACATTGTGTTAAGTATGGAAGAGAACCCTCAGAGTACCTCTACACTAGTTGCCTCAGAAAATGAAGTTTGTCAGACTACAGTTCTACGTATCCTAGGAAAAAAAACTATCATCCCTACAAATTACTTGTGCAAGAACTCAACGAAGACGACCCCGAACGACGACTGCAATTCTGTGAAACTATAATGAATCTTTGTCAAACAAATCCAAATTTACACAAGCAAATACTTTTTTCCGATGATATCTTGAACAATTTTTGTTCGATTGGTTTGAAATTTTAATGGCTTGAAAACTACTTTCTCTTCGACATGATTTTTTATTATAATGGATAGTTCAATTGTTAATAACAATTTTCGAGAGAATTTTTTTCGTTTTTTTCCAACTTCTTTTTCAAAAACACGTAATTTTTACAAAAAAATCGATTAGAAAAACCCTACTTACTGTGGAACCTGATATCATACTAAATCGAAATTAGCTCATGATTGTATCTTTAAATTTGCAGGAGTTATTGTCCGGCCATGCAACCATAAAAAAAGCCTAGGAAACAATACTGGGAAGCCGCCATTTTGTTTTGAAAAAAATTTAAAAACATACTTCAATACTTGTATAATAAAGAACTTTTTACCGAATTTCGATATGTTGTTTAGTTTCTTTGAAAAAAAATTTGCTCTATTTTTCGGCCTCTAGAGTGGTTTTACCCCTTTAAAGAAACTCTTTGTTTCAGAACAATCTGGTCACGTATACATTCAGTTTCATCTTTAGTTATCACTACTCATTTACTGATAATTGTTCGCTTTTACAAAAACTTACTAAACAATGGGAGATGTTTCTAGGAAAACTCGAGTTCGGACCTCGCTCTTCATTTAGTTTCATCGGTTTCTCTATTTGTCAGTCGAGTTGGTCTGTAGGTTAAATCTTGCGACCAACGATCTCGAAACTAATAGACACGTGTGAACTGAACATAGGAGCCAAAAAGGAAAAAGAAATGAAGTAAGAGCTAACTCAAGGATGGTACTTACAATGAGTAGTCTATTAGACGTTTTGGGAAAAATATATATAATATGGAGCTGCCCGTTGGAAGTAACTTTAGTGGACCATCATTTCTATATTATTCAAGTCATCTAATATACAAAAACACTAATTATATCGTCGGCAGATTGTGAGAAACTGACACATTTTGAAAACTACCTTGATAGATACGAGGTGTGTAAATTAAGTAATGAGACTGGCAATGTAGCACTCGATCTAGCAACACTGCGGAGACGGGACTTGGAAGGGCGGTAGATTGACATGTAATGCACCTTCAGTACAAGTTTGAATTTGTTAGAGTCATTTGTTTATTCTTTGTGTTTTTTCTAGTGCGTTTAAAAAATGAGAAATTTTGAGCAACACATCTACGGAGACTAGTGTTTTTTTTTCAAAAGCCCAGGTTCTTAGAGGGAAGAGAGTCGATTGAAGATGGAAACACGCAACAAAAGGCCTTCATCTTCAAGAACCGATGAAAATGTCGACAGAATACGGGATCTTGTGCATTCAGATCGTTGGTTGACGACAATAATGATCGCGGAAGAGTTAAATTTGAATCACACCACTGCTCATCAGATTTTGACTAAAGAAGTGGGAAAAGTGAGAAGAATCTGCGCAAAAATGGTTCTTAAAAATCTTTCGCAGGAACAAAGGACATCAGGAGAAAAGTGGTTTGACTTTTTCGAATCGATTGAAAATGATCCCCATTTTATGGAACATGTCATTACTGGTGATGAGACTTGGGTGTTTGAGTACGACCCGGAAACCAAGCGCCAAAGTATGCAATGTCACACTTCAAACTCTTCAAGACCCAAACAAGCAAGAATGAACAAGTCGAAGATCAAATGCATGCTGAATTGCATTTTTTGATAGCTAGGGAATTGTCCACAAAGAGCTTGTGCCTCCAGACTAAACACTAAATTAACACTTTTACAGAGAGGTTCTTGAAAAAAACTTCGAAAAAGGGTCATGCATGTGAGACCAAACATTAAGAACAACTGGATGTTGCATCACGACGTAACACACAGCCATTGCAGTAAACGAAATTTTAGGCAGTAAAAACATTCATGTGGCTCCTCAGCCTTCTAATTCGTCTGACTCAAGTCCTTGCGACTTTTTTCTCTTCCCGAGATTGAAAAATCACCTCAAGGGACGTTTTGGGATCATAGAAAACATTCAAACGGCTGTAACCGACCAGCTGAAGGCTATTCCTGTATATGAGTTCCAGCACTCTTATGTGGAATGGAAGAACCGTCTCCAGCGATGTGTGGCTTCCCAAGGAAATTATTTTGACGGAGACAATACTGAATAGTAATTGTAATAAAAAAAATAGTCTCATTATTTAATTTACACACCTCGTAGCTCAATGACTTGTTGAGATTTACTCTTTACTAATGAAACTCCACCCATGTAGCTTTAATTTTTCACTTAGAATCATACTGATATGAAACTATTACGAAAGAACACATTACTCTTGTTTCAAAGTCTTCCATATGAGGATTACTCAGACTGGTTTATACACGCCGTAACTCTATTAATAAATATATCGCAGTACAACCAAAGCGGCGCCAATTGGTTACAGGAGGAGTATTAGCCAGTATTAAAAATGCCGCCCCCGTTAAACCTGCTCCCACAGAGGCACTCCAACTTTTTTTGTTTAAATGATACCTCGTATATCTTTTATACATCGTAAGTTACACATCTATTTTCTATTGAATGTGTTTTTAAATTGAAAATCAGTCTTTAAATAGTGGATGTATTTTGAATTACTTTTTTGGATGTAATACTTATAATAATGTTACGAACGCTGGGCCGGTCCGCCCCTGCCTGTTTTGACGCCGGCTGACCAAAGCAGCCGATAACCTGTGCCGACGTAGAACGCCCAGAATCGCCACGAGGCTTCGCGGCGGTTCCACTTCGCGCGCTGGAGGCCTCTCGTAGATACGCGACCCTTCTATAGGTGTATATAACGCGGGGTATCCACGCGCGACGATAGTTCCTATTTGAA